>MU703269.1:0-55372 GCA_026770625.1 Nicotiana glauca
ATATATATATATATATATATATATATATATATATATAATAGAATATAATTTTTCTATAATTTTACTACAATTTCGTAAATAAAACGTATATCATGTCTTCTTCTCCTTCTTCTTCTTCGAGTTTCAATCTAAAATTCAGACAAAACCAAGTTTAATCTTCACCAGAACCCCTCAAAATGGAGATATAAATTCCAAACCATATTCTCAGTTATTTGCAACAACACTCAATCCAAACAAATAATGATTTTTGAAAACCCAAATTCGAATTCAAAGTTTCAAAGCTTTTTAATGGCTGTCAATGGTGAAATTGCTGCTCCCTTTTCTTTTATTTTACATTATTGAAATTAGTGATTGAGAGATAGAGAGAGACGTAGAGACAATTACCAATTCTTTGCAACAACATCCAATTCAAACAAATAATATTTTTTGAAAACCCAAATTCGAATTCAAAGCTTCAAAACTTTTTAATGGTTGTTAATGATGGAATTGCTGCTCTTTTGTGCAAGATATATGGGGAAGAGAGGGTGGAATGTGGAGCGAGAAACGTGTGGGTTGGGGAGCGGAAGATACGTTAGAGTGATTTTAGGATACTAACAATTATCATTAATTCCCTTAAAATGTACATAAATGATAATTAGGTATATAAAATGTAATTATAGTAAAATTTAAGTAGGAAGGGTAATATAATTTCATATAATGTATAGGAATATAAAAATTCCACCGAGTAAAGGTTCATGTTACGAAGCCCCAAAGTGAAAAGTCAAAGAATAAAATAATCTTTAGATATTGAAAGACGTATTTTCCCTTGAACTAACCACTATTCGAAAACGATTTTATACAAAATATAAATATAAATTTAATAAAAATAACGAAAAGAAGAAGTTTAATAAAAAAAAAATTAATAAAATAGAAAGTATATGATATGTAGACTATTCATGACAATAATCTTGAACCGATTCAAGTGGTCAACTTTTAGTATGGCCATCTATATATAATAAATAAGGCCTTTGAAGGCGTATTAAAGCTCGAGAGTGAAACACCTACTACTAAGAACAAGAGTCTAAGAATACGTAATAATTTCAGAGAGTACAGTCAAAAAAATTGTACATATCATTCATTAAGATATTTATATAGCGATGGATAAATTGAAATTGATAATGCCTTGCATTGAAGATGCAGAACTTGAGTCGTGCTATTACATACATTTTTGCTCGCTTATTACCAACCTACTTGTCAGTTTAACATATCACACGTGCACAAGAAATTTCCTATGGTAATTCTAAGTTGGTAACATAGAAATTAAACTGACTAACCTGCTATAACTATAACCGATAACAATACAATGATAATGTAAAATCATTTAAAAATGCTCATTGGCTATACGTTAAATCCTTTAGTATTTTTAGCATATGGTGCTACATCGGATAAGAATAATAATTACGGGATAAAGTTTAGAATTAACTTTATCCTACGTTTAATTTGGGATATTAGTTAATCCCAGAATATCTTTTACACTAAAATGATATAATTAGTTATCCCATATAAAAAGTGTGACAACTAACCCTATGGAATATCTTGGGATATCTCACCATTGTACCAAACGACCTTTACTCTCTTTTTTTGGCGCAAAATAATTTAGTACAGTTACCCAGCATGTTGTGCATTAAATTATGGGGAAACTACACAATATGCCCACTAGACTCAAATTCATTACCCTTTTTGGCCATTTAAAAATTAATTACAATTCCTACCTATCCAGCCCAAACCTATTACCCGAATACCCATTTCCTTTTCGATTGAAAGCTACGGACTCTTGTCGAACATATCCAGCAAAGTAGGGCTGCTTATCGGGTGGATTAGGCGATTATTTACTCTTAACGGGTTGACTTACTGGTTATCGACTTTTAAATGTATTAATCCGCTAGCCACCCGATAAGATATCAGACGGATTGGTATTGGTTTTGCTCTTATTGAAAAGTTATCGGGCAATTTATCAGCCTAATTTATATATTCACAAATCGAAATTACACCATGCATACATGCCTGTTAAAAAGAAGTAATGATCCAACAACATTCTGCCATTCAATATTTATCCAGTGATTATCCCACATATTCCAGTGATAGAGATGGCTGCACTTCTAGCAATTTCTTTTATGATTGGGCCCTTTTGAGTCGTGATATATCATATAAGTGCAACAACAGCTCCTCACTTTGTTGGTGCCTCTGTTTACCCTCAATCTACTGATCCATCTGCTGTAGCGTCTCTCAAGTCAGAAGAACCAACATATCTAGGAAAAAGGTTTGTATTCCCAGCTGCTAAACTAAATGAACTCAAACTCAAAGTTGCTCAAAACTCCATCATCCCACATTTAGAATTGCCTCAGTGCATAAGAGAAGTTTACTTTACAGTTTACACAAGTAGCAAACAACACACAAGATTACATGTCTCTCTGCTCTCCTAAAGTTACAGCAACTTCTAGAATGAAAATGCTACTGCTCAATAAGACCAAATTGCTATTTATTCTCCTGCTGTCACGACCCATTTTCCATAATAGGTCGTGATGGCGCCCGACACCATTGTCAGGCCAGCTAACGCGAAAGTATAATTAAAAAAAAAATTCCTTTGCTAAAAACTATTATAATATATTTTTCCAAATTTAAAGTCATAAACCATTAAAGATCAACGAGATGTAAAGATAGTCATACAACTCAAAATAACGTCTACCACTGTGTGTGCGAGAACCTGGTATCACAACTACAGGCAACTAGTAGAATATGCACGAAAGAGTAATACCATATCCTACTGTCTGAATCAGGATAGACAGAAACAACCAAAAAAAAAAATACAACGAAGACTTCTTAGGCTGCGGATTGGCAAGAAGGGAATGCAGCTCACCGTAGAAGTCCCAGATGCGCTCACTGATATGCACCAGAGTGATGTCCGGATCCACCTGCCTCAAATCCTGTACATTTAAGTACAGAAGTATAACATGAGTAAATAAACAACATGTACACAGTAAGTATCCCGTCTAATCTCAAAGAACTAGAGACGAGAGTTCGACTCGATACTTACTAAGGTCAATTAATATATTTATATAGGTATGATGTGTTCAAATCATAGAATTTACAAGTATCAACAGTTTAAAGCAAGTGGTATAAGTCAAGAATTTTACAGCATCAAGTTTGTAATTCATCATATAAGACAATGGCAAAACAAAGCATGTATAAGCTTTTCCACAATTAACATGTGCACATAATACCGAGGCGACGACCCGAACCAACAGAAATAAACTGTGCACTTGCTGAGGGTCGACGACGCGCCTATAGATGCATCTGTTCTTACCGAGGCGATCGGCCCGATCCAAAAATAAGGATAAAATATGAAGTTCACACACACGACACATAAATGGTCAAAATACCAATTCAAATTCAATTAACTATAGAAATATACACATGTCCCCTTTTTAAGTCTTTAGTATACACTAGGTGTTCATAACAACAATTTAACACAAGAGATATATTTAATAGGCATGTTGTAGGTCCTAAGCTACCCGAACATTTAACATTGTAGTAGCTACGCACGGGCTCTCGTCACGTAACGCGTGCGTAGTCCCCGCATTTAGCAACAAATACTCAAACATTAATCCTAAGGGGACAATTCCCTCTTACGAGGTTAGAAAGGAGACTCACCTCGCTCCTAAGCGCACTTCCGATATCAAGAATAAGCCCAAACCCTAAAATTGAAGCCAAACGAGCACCAACTAATTAAAATAAGCAAGAACTAGTCAATAAGAGCTTACGAGGTCGAATTCTAGTTATTTAAGAAATTTCCTAACCATAAATACGAGTTCCCTAATTTCTGACCCGGGCCCACGTGCCCGTATTCCAATATTTTTTTCGAACGAAGTTGTTCTCTATCACCTAAGGATCACAAATATATGATTTCTAGTTCATTTCATAGCAAATTATAGGATTAAATTTTAGTTTTGGTTAAACCCTATGTCTAACTCTAATCTCTTGAATGTTTCCTAATTTTAGTGTCAAATCTACCTAATGTTTATGTATTTGAACTAAAAGTGAGTGGGGATTACTTACCTTGCAATGATGTGTGGAAACTCCCTCTTTGGAATCACCAAAATCGCCTAAGTGTTGAAAGAAAATGTGGAAGAAATGAGCTTCTGTCCCCAGCGATTTTCGCTTATGCGGAGGAAATCCCGCTTCTGCGGGTTCTGCTTCTGCGGAAGTGGGCCGCTTTTGCGGAAAAAGGAAAAGGGGGCCTTGGCCGCTTCTGCGGTCTCAAACTCGCTTCTGCGAGTCCGCTTAAGCGGAAAGCCCACCACTTCTGCAGTTCTAGGACTGAGATGGATGGACCGCTTCTGCGGTCAGGGGTCTGCTTCTCGGGTTTCCCCTGGGCTTGGCCCCTTCCGCTTCTGCAAATAAACGACCGCTTCTGTGGTCTCGCTTCTGCGATCCAAGAGCTGCAGAAGCGGTTATGACAGAAGCAGTAGATGGAGTTTTTACTATGTGTTCAACTTCACTAGAACTTTGACTAATTGACGCTCGGGGCTCCCGAGCCCCGCCCGAACATACCGACAAGTCTGAAATCACTAGGCGGACCTAGTCGAACACTCAAAACACTCAAAAATATGCTAAATCGAGGAATATACACCCAAAATCAAATGAATCAATTCATTTAACTTGACGTTCTTAAATTAACCTTAAACTGGTCAAAACGCCCTTAAACTACTCGGATTGACACCAAATTTTACGGGTAGGTCTTAACTGATATTTCGGACTTGTACCAAGTTTTGGAATTGAAATCCGAACCTGATACCTGCGAAAACAATGATTTCTTAGTTTATTTAAATCTATAAAATTTAAATAAAAATTCATTACTCGGGCTAGGGACCTCAGAATTCGATTTTGGGCATATGCCCAGGTCCCATATTTTCCCGCGGACCCTCAGAAATTGTGAAATCACAATTCCGGGTCTGTTTCCCCAAAATATTGACCGAAGTCAAACTTGGCCTTTTTAAAGAAACTTAAAGAAGCAACTAGGCTTAATTCTTTCTCAAAACTCTTCTAAATTCTGAACCACCCGTCCCCGCAAGTCATAATTTAGCTAAAGCAAGTACGGAAAGTATTGTTTAAGGTAACGAGGTTCGAAAATGCAAAACGACCAGTCGGGTCGTTACATTCTCCACCTTTTAAACAAACGTTCGTCCTCGAACTGACATAGAAAAGTACCTGGACTGTTGAATAGGTGAGGATATCGGCTCCAAAGCTAATGGTCTCATCTCAGCGGGAATAAATGCCAAGCTACCCATACTCACCGCCTTCCTACTCAAGGCATCCGCAAACATATTTGGCTTGACTGGATGATAAAGAATGGTAATGTCATAATCCTTTAATAGCTCAATCCACTTGCGCTGCCTCAAATTAAGATCCCTCTTCTTGAAAACATGCTGCAAGCTACGATGGTCTTTATAAACCTCACATGACACTCCATATAAATAATGCCTCCATATCTTAAGACCATGAATAATCGCCGCCAACTCTAGATCGTGCACAAGGTAATTTTTCTCATGAACCTTCAGTTGACGTGAAGCATAGGCAATAAGTCGTCTCTCCTGCATCAATACACATCCCAAGACAACACGATAAGCGTCGCAACACACTGTATACATCCCTGAACCGGAAGGCAATACAATAACGGGTACCGTGGTCAAAGCCGTCTTGAGCTTCTGGAAGCTCTCCTTACAATAATCGGACCAATAGAACGAGGCACCCTTTTTAGTCAATCTGGTAAGAGGTGATGCAATAGATGAAAAGCCCTGCACAAATCACCGATAATAGCCTGCTAACCCCAAGAAGCTCCTGATCTCGGTCATCGAAGTAGGGCGTGGCTAGCTCTGAACTGACTCAATCTTCTTGGGATCCACCTTAATACCCTCTCCTGACATTATATGACCCAAGAATGCTACTAACTCTAGCCAAAACTCACACTTGGAGAACTTAGCATAAAGCTTCTGCTCTCGCAAGGTCTGAAGCACCACTCTCAAATGTTGCTCGTGCTCCCCCAGGCTACGCGAGTATATCAAGATGTCGTCAATGAAGATAATAACAAATGAGTCAATATAAGGTCTGAACACCCTGTTCATCAAGTCCATAAATGCCACTGGAGCATTAGTCAAGCCGAAAGACATCACCAGGAACTCATAGTGGCCATACCTAGTCCTGAATGCAGTTTTCGGAACATCCGAATCCCGAATCTTTAGCTGATGATACCCTGACCTCAAGTCAATCATAGAGAGCACCCTAGCACCCTGCAGATGGTCAAACAAATCATCAATACGGTGTAATGGATACTTGTTCTTGATGGTGACTTTGTTCAACTGGCGGTAATCAATGCACATTCGCATAGTCCCATCTTTCTTCTTTACAAACAGCACTGGTGCACCCCAAGGAGATACACTCTGCCTAACAAACCCCTTAGCTAGCAACTTCTCCAACTGCTCCTTCATCTCCCTAGGAGCCATACGGTACGGCGGGATAGATATAGGCTGAGTGACTACAGCCAAATTAATACAGAAATCAATATCAAGGTCCGGAGACACGCCAGGAAGATCAGAAGGAAAAACATCGACGAACTCTCAGACTACTGGGACTGAATCAATTGTCGGAGACTGTGCGGTGGTGTCTCACACATAAGATAGATAATCCAAGCACCCCTTCTCCACCATGCGCTGAGCCTTCAGGAAAGAAATGCCCCTGCTAGGCGTATCAACTTTGGAACCCTTCAACTCCAATCTCGGCAACCCTGGCATCGCTAGAAATAGTATTGGCATGGCAATCTAGAACAGCGTGATATGGATATAACCAATCCATGCCCAGGATAACCTCAAAATCGATCATATCGAGCAACATAAGATCTGCTCTAGTCTCAAAACCATAGAAAATAACCACACAAGACCGGTAGACACGATTCACAACTACAGAATCACCCATAGGAGTGGACACATGAACACGAATACCCAAATGCTCAGGAGAAATAGCCAGGAAACGAGCAAACAAAGATGATACATACGAATAAGTGGACCCTGGATCAAATAATACAGATGCATCTCTACCGCTGACAGAGATAATACCTGTGATGACGGAATCTGAGGCCAGCGCATCCGACCTGGCCGGAAGAGCATAGAATCTGGCTGGAGCACCGGCTGTCTAGCCTCGACCTGACTGAGGAGTAGCTGGCTGACCTCTCCCGGTCTGGTCTCAACCTCTGGATCAACCTCTACCACTCTGCCCTTCACCTCTAGGTAGCTGGGCCGCTGGTGCTGGAGTCATGGGCTGCTGCCCCTGCTGTACTACCATGCCCCTAAGCCTGGGGCAGTATCTTCTTATGTGGCATGTGTCACCGCACTCTAAACAACAGGGTGTGATGGCCTGCTGTCCTAATGACTGTCCCTAATGGCTCGTAGATACCGTGGGAGGAGCCTGGATAGCTGGTGGACAATATGAAGTCTCCGGCATGGCTTTGAAGTAGGGACCAGAAGAACCCTGAGGACCTGAATACCCAGTGGAAAAACCTTGAATAGCTGGCGGGCAGTAGGAACTCTCTGGCATGGCACTGAAATAGGGGCGTGTTGGAGCACCCTGGGCAGGAGGTGGTGGTGCTGATAATGGTGGCCTACTGGACTGACCCCTCCCATATTTACCTCTGCCCCTAGCTGGGGCACCTCAGAACTCTCCAAAAAATCTGGCTCTCTTGCCCTGCTGTATCTGCTCCCTACCCCTCTGACGATATCCCTCAATCCGCCGAGCAATCTCGACCACAAGTTGATACTCTATACCCATCTCCACCTCTCGGGCCATACCCGATCGAATACTGGGCTGCAATCCGCCGACAAACCTCCGCACTCTCTCTACATTTGTAGGAAGTATCATAAGTGCATGGCGGGATAACTCAGAAAACCTCGCCTCGTAGTCGATCATAGACATCTGACCCTGCTCAAGGTGCTCAAACTGATACCGCAGCTCTTCCCTCTCAGAGGGAGGGATATACCTGTCCAGGAACAACTGTACAAACGAACCCCAAGTGATGGAAGAAGAACTAGAGGGCCTACTAGGAACATAAGACTGCCACCATCTACGTGCCCTGCCCTCAAGATGAAAAGTAGTAAGGTCAAATACATGCGACTCCAGTATCCTCATAGCGTGCAGTCTTTCCCTGCACCTGTCGATGAAATCTTGGGCGTCCTCATGACGCACACCTCCGAAAACTGGAGGGTGAAGTCTGGTCCATCTGTCTAGTAAATTCTGCGGATCGAACTCCACAGCTAGCCTAGGCTGGGGTGCCGCTGCAGCAACTGGCTGAACCCCCTCTGCGGGTAGTGCAGTCAGTGTCTGATATACCGCAGCTGCAAGAACTGGAGCCGGAGTAGTAGGGGTCTGTGCTCCCCCTCCTGCCTGTGAAATAGCTGGGTCTGCTAGAAATAAATTTGCCTGAGTCATGGTGTCCATGAACCGAAGCATATGGCCCATGACCTCCTGAAATCCCGGCGCAGTCATGGAATTTGCCGAAGTAGGAACAGCTGCGGGCGCCTCGCCCTGCTCCTCAATAGTGGGATCCCTCGCATGGTCTGCTGGTGGTGCAACTGGAATAGCTCATGGACGCCCTCGTCTCCTACCACGGGCCGGTGCCCTCCCCCGACCTCTACCTCCCGGGTCCGGAACGTCGGCAGTACGAGTCCTCACAATCTGTGAGAGAATAGAAGAGGAAATTTGGTATACTGACCATTGCACGATGGAAAATGAGTAAAGAGTAGTCTTTCCTAACACCCTATAGCCCCTCGAAGATAAATACAGACGTGTCCGTACAGATCTACAAGACTCTATTAGGTTTGCCCATAACTTGTGAGACCTACGTGAACCTAGTGTTCATAAGCCAGTAAAGATCAACGAGATGTAAAGATAGTCATACAACCCAAAATAACATCTACCACTATGTATGCCAGAACCTAGTGTCACAATTACGGGCAACTAGTACAATACGCACAAAAGAGTAATAACTTATCCTACTGTCTGAATCAGGATAGACATAAACAACAAAAAAAATACAAGGAAGACTTCTTCGGCTGCGGATCGGCAAGAAGGAAATGCAGCTCACAGTAGAAGCCCCAGATGCGCTCACTGATATGCACCAGAGTGATGTCCGGATCCACCTGCCTCAAATCGTGTACATTTAAGTACAGAAATATAGCATGAGTACATAAACAACATGTAACCAGTAAGTATCCCGTCTAATGTCGAAGAAGTAGATACGGGAGGTTGACTCGATACTTACTAAGGTCAATTAATATATATATATATATATATATATATAAGTATGATGTGTTCAAATCATGGAATTTACAAGTATCAACAGTTTATAGCAAGTGGTATAAGTCAAGAATTTTACAACATCAAGTTTGTAATTCATCATATGAGACAATGGCAAAACAAAGCATGTATAAGCTATTCCACAATTAACATGCGCACATAATACCGAGGCGACGGCCCGAACCAACAGAAATAAACTGTGCACTTGCCGAGGGTAGACGGCGTGCCTATAGATGCATCTATTCATACTGAGGCGATCGGCCCGATCCACAAATAAGATAAAATATCAAGTTCACACACATGACACATAAATAGTCAAAATACCAATTCAAATTCAATTAACTATAGAAATATGCTCATATCCCCTGTTCAAGTCTCTAGTACACACTAGGTGTTCATAACAACAATTTAACACAAGAGATATATTTAATAGGCATGTTGTAGGTCCTAAGCTACCCGAACATTTAACATTGTAGTAGCTACGCACGGGCTCTCGTCACCTAATGTGTGCGTAGTCCCCTCAGTTAGCAACAAACACTAAAACATTAATCCTAAGGGGATAATTCCCTCTTACGAGTTTAGAAAGGAGACTCACCTCGCTCCGAAGCGCACTTCCGATATCAAGAATAACCCTAAACCCTCAAATTACAGCCAAACGAGCACCAACTAATTAAAATAAGCAATAACTAGTCAATAAGAGCTTACGAGGTCGAATTCTAGTTATTTAAACAATTGCCTAACCATAAATACGAGTTCCCTAATTTCCGACCCCGGGCCCACGTGCCCGGATTCCAATATGTTTTTCGAAGGAAGTTATTCTCTATCACCTAAGGATCACAAATATATGATTTCTAGTTCATTTCATAGCAAATTATAGGATTAAATCTTAGTTTTGGTTAAACCCTAGGTCTAACTCTAATCTCTTGAATTTTTCCTAATTTTAGTGTTAGAGCTACCTAATGTATATGTATTTGAACTAAAAGTGAGTGGGGATTATTTACCTTGCAATGATGTGTGGAAACTTCCTCGTTGGAATCGCCAAAATCGCCTAAGTGTTGAAAGAAAATATGGAAGAAATGAGCTTGAGCTCGTATTAAATGAGCTTCTGTCCCCAACGATTTTCGCTTCTGCGGAGAAAATGCCACTATTGCGGGTTCCGCTTCTGCGGAAGTGGGCCGCTTTTGCGGAAAAAGGAAATGGGGGCCTAGCCCGCTTCTGCGGTCTCAAACTCGCTTCTGCGAGTCCGCTTAAGCGGAAAGCCCACCGCTTCTGCGGTTCTGGGCCTGATACAGATGGACCGCTTTTGCGGTCAGGGGTCCGCTTCTGCGGTTTCCCCTAGGCTTGGGCCCTTCCGCTTCTGCGAATAAATGACCACTTCTGCGTCCTCGCTTCTGCGGTCCAAGAGCCGCATAAGCGGTTATGACAGAAGCAGCAAATGGAGTTTTTCCTATGTTTTCAACTTCACTCGAACCTCGACCATTTGACGCTCGGGGCTCCCGAGCCCCGCCGAATATACCGACAAGTCTGAAATCACGAGGCCGACCTACTCGAACCCTAGAAACACTCAAAACAACGCTAAATCGAGGAATCAACCCCCAAAACCAAATGAATCAATTTATTGAACTTCACATTCTTAAATTTACCTTCAACGGGTCAAAATGCCCTTAAACTACTCGGATTTACACCAAATTTTACAGTTAGGTCTTAACTGATATTTCGGACTTGTACCAAGTTTCAAAATCGAAATCCGAACCCGATACCAGTGAAAACAATGATTTCTTAGTTTATTTAAATCTTTGAAACTTAAACTTAACAATTTTACATAAAAATTCATTACTTGGGCTAGGGACCTCGGAATTCGATTCCGGGCCTACGCCCAGGTTCCATATTTTCTCGCGGACCCTCATAAATTGTCAAATCACGATTCCAGATCCGTTTCCCTAAAATGTTGACCAAAGTCATATTTGGCCTTTTTAAAGAAACTTAAAGATGCAACTAGGCTTAATTATTGCTCAAAACTCTTCTAACTTCAGAACCACCCATCCCCGCAAGTCATAATTTTGTTAAAACAAGTACGAAAAGTATTATTTAAGGGAACGGAATTCGAAAATATAAAATGACAAGTCGGGTCGTTACACCTGCTCTCCAGTTGTTTCTCAACAAGACCAAAAGCTGCTGCTCAACAGGAACAAATAGCTGCTGTCAACAAGACCAAAGATGCTCTCCAGTTCCATCTCTACTTCACATATAAAAATTAACATTTCAATAATTTTTACATGGACAAAAATTAACATCTCTAATTTATGTATTTTACACAAAAATCTTCTCATATTATCATTATATATTTTAAATATAACTAGTGGTAGTAAATATTTTTCATCACAAAGCAATGAAGAATATCTTAAAATAATTAGTACGTCTGTCACATATACAAGGACTACATTCCATCACATGAATTTACAATAGACAAACTTCAAAACTTTAAAACCATGTTCAAGATAGGAGTTAAAAAAAAGACTTTTCATCAGCTCATATCTGTTGAGGTAAACTTCAACATTCTGAATACCAGAAAAGTCAAAAGGTGCAATTAAAAACATTAGAGGCAAGGTAGAAAGTACTAAGCTCTTCATCAGTAGAATAAAACCTAAACCGAGGTGGAATACCTTTCTCATTATTCATGTCTTCTCTACTCAGTTCACACAATATTTCTTCCATTGACAACATGATGAATGATATTAACTGATGTAGTAGCTGGTTAGAAAATGGAGGATTACATATATACACAAAATAGAAAGGAAGAGTTATGTAGGATTAACACTGTTCTGATAGTTAATCCTATCAGTAAAGCAGGATTAACACTGTTATGCAGCAAACAAGATTAATATTGTTAGTTCAATTAACAGTAAATACACACTTATATACAACAAATACTTGAAGCCTTAATGGGTTAAATTTGATTTCTTACCAAACATATTAACATTACACGTCAATTACGGAAGGTTCTTTTCCATTGCTGGCTAAATCTGAAGAAAAAAATTAAAATAATGAGTCATGCGATAAGTATAAGCATATCAACAACACTTATATACAACAAATATTTTAAAAATATTATTACCTTATTCAAGCTGCTCGATTTTATCACGATCTTCCTCAATACTAATGGGTTGTTTTAATTTTTCATTTCGAAGCCAATCTTGAAGACACACTAGAGCTTGCACAATGTAGAAGTAAATGAACTCCTAGATGAATCAAGAAGATGTCCTCCCATACTAAACACACATTCATATGCCATACTTGAAACCGGAACAACTAATACATCATGAGCCATCTCCGCAAGAATAGGAAACCTATTTGAGTTCAATTTCCACCAAAGAAGAATATAGAATTTTTTAGTGTCATCCTAAGTTTCTTCACTTAAATATTTATCTAACTCTCTTCTAATATCAACTACTCCCCACCCACTTTTATATTTTTTTATATCTTGCATGAATGATCCTAAAAGTAATATATTTTGGGTGCTTTCTTGACTGCCAGAAAGCCCCGAAAGTCGAAGTGTCCAATGAAGAATAATCTGAAGATGAAGCAAGCATAACACCTTTTGAGCTGGACTTTACATACTCACTAAATAATGAAGTCATGTAGTTCGTCACTTCTGCTTGTATAGTTTTCCCCGGATCTACACCAAGCATATTTACAAGTGCATAGCCAACTAATTCGATCTTGTAACGTGGATCCAAAATACATGAGATAAAAATGATCTTGTTCATTTTTCCTTGATCACCCCTGTTGATACCAAATTTTTTCTTATATAATTTTTATACACAAAATACTTTCAAAATAACACGTACATGCTATATAAGAATGCCCAAGTATTTTGGTATTTTTTTCCTAATTTTTAAAAGATTTCAAAATCAATTAATTGCAATTCTAGCCTATTTTAAGATTTAATAGTATTTTATAATTATAACATTGGTTCCATCATTTTTAAATTAATATTTATGTATTATTAATTGACTCAATACCTTTAATTTAAATTATTTTTATAAAATAAAAAAGGAAATAATGGCTATTTAAAATATGACACCAATTTGTTTCAATTATAGCAAAAATTGACCTCCCAATTTCAATTCCCAAATTACCCTGCCCAATTTCAATTTAACCTGATCCCTGACCCACTTATCTGATCCACCCGGTTCCCCATTCAATCTAGGCCGTTGATCTAAATGATCAAAGATCACATTTCATCCTTTCCTTTTTAATTCACCAACACCACCCTAACCCTAGCCATTTCTCACCAATCGCCGCCTCTGAATCCTCTCATCTCTCAAACTCTCTCGAATGTTTCTGAAACCCTAATCGCCTCCTACCCTTTTCAACCTCCAACCTCGCCGGAATCCATGGCGTCTTAGGCCATGAATGACCTATACTCACCTCATATTTATCATATGTGCCTGATAGTGGAAGAATCGAGGCTAGACCTCGAAGGTCTTTACTCAGACATTCGCCGACGCGAGGTTTATGGCCATCTCCGGCCTTGCTCAGGTATATCCTAGCCTTCTGAGTCTGATTCCGACCTTCTCTAACTCCGATCGGGGACTTTTTCAAGACTTTCTCATTCTAGGGTTCCCTTGAAACCCTAACCTTTCGAGGTATTCTCCAATTCCTTTTAGATCTGTTGTGTATTTATGCTCTACTTGAGTTTTCAAATGATTTCCCTAATTTTTCTTTTGAAAATTACTTTCAAAACCCTTCTTTTTCGATTTAGGGTTTTATGGAAAGTGTTTAAGTGTTTTATGATTTTTCTTCTTTATTATTCGTATTGTTTCTCTTACTCTGTTTCCTATATCATGTTCTCACTTGCTTTCTATTGTGTTCTTATACTTTTTCTTTTACCATATTCTTGCATGTTCTTCTACTGAGTTTTATACTTTGTTCTTCTACTGTGTTTTTGATACTTTGTTCATGCATGCTTTTTCACTATGTTCTGCTATTTTTCTTCCATTATGAGCGGATGTGCTTCTCCTACTATATACTTCTACCATGTTCTTAAGTGTTCTTACTATTTTTACCTTGTTTAAAATTTTCTTCTAAAAAGGCTTGCTTGAGCATGTCTTTCTTCTACTGTTTCTTCAACTATCAGTTGTTATCTCATTATGCTTCGAATTAGCGTTTTCACTCTGTTTGCTTTGATCCTTTTACTTGTTTGAATGATTTCTCATGAGTTTATGAAAAGAAATCTCTGAGCATGTTGCCTCCTCATCTCTGTATTTGACTCGAGTCGAGAACCCTAGAATTTGGGGGTTTCCTCCGAGTTTGGTTATATGATCAAACTAGGAATTATTTCTAAGTGCGAAGTTTTTTTCTCGTTTACACAGAATTCTGATTCTCCCGCATTGGATTCTTTCTACTGATATTACAAGGTCATTCATGTTTAAACGTGTCTGTATGCTTTTTATATATGATGATTCTTTGTTCATAGAGGTTTTTAAATTAGTGATTGATTCATAATTTCTTTTTAATAGGTCTAATTAATTGTTAATGATTTTCCTTAAGTAAAAACCCTTTCCACCTTTCTGACTTGGTTCATTCATACCAAATCATTGATCTTTGATTTCCTGGATGTTAACTGATTCTCTTGCCCTATTTGCATAAACAGTGTACTATCAAGACCCTGTCCTTAAATAACCTTTATGTATTTTCCTTCAATTGCATGCTTTACACAATGAATTTGATTAATTTCTTTCCTTAATTGTTTTATACCCATTTGAATTTGAATCTCTTAATTAAAGGGAGTCTTATGTAATTGATTGACAATCAGGATTTAATTATTTTCTTACCTTATTTCTCATGACTTTCACACTACAAATACATGACTCTTTAACACAAAACACACGATTTTAATAATCCTCCAAACACGATTGAACATGCTACAAACTATACAATTTCACAATTCTCTTCTGAACTCATACTTAGAGTATTCTTGCTTTTTGTCTCCACTTTGGCTTCTACAAGACTACTGCTTTCTCTTTAGTTGTCTCTTTGAAACAGGTATGTCCTAACTTAATTTTCAGCATCACCCCAATGTGTTTACTTAAAGTACTTGTATCCATGTTTATTTTTTTTGTAAAGTTCTAACTTAATACGCCTATATGATACTGCTTGCTTCTCTTTGTTGTGAACACTTGATCCCTATCCCATTACCCCATGTGTGTTTGTGTGTGGGGACTTAGGGCATGGCAACAAGAATTGTTGTCCATGAACTAAGTTTTGACCCCTAACCTCTAATTAGGCTGGAGGGTGTGCCAGTATGTCTCATTGTTGGGTATGCCCTTTGCCTGCTCTTTCCTTGTATCCTGCATCCCCATACCCCATTCCCTTATGTATGATGAGTTAAAGTTCATGCCCTGGCAGCATCCAAATTGCCACCCAGGGCTGAACCTGGACTTCAATAGGTCCTAACTCCCCAATTTAAAGCTGACATGATGGTCAGGGGTGTGCCAGCATTAAAATTGTCGGGCATGACCACCAGCCTGCCATGGACTTCCCTAATCTCTCCTCTATTTCACTTACACTTACTCCTAGACTCTAAGTTCTGCCCCTCTCCTATGAGCCTTGCCTTGGGACCTTGAGTTCTCTCTGAACTTGGACATTTGAGGGCTGGCCCTTCCACACTACGCTATAATTCTGTAATGATATTTGGGGTGTAAGAATTGCATGGAGTTCGTGAAGCTCCTTGGAACTTTGACACATCCCAAATAAGAGAAAGGCATTGGAAATTTGATCTTTGGAAGTTTGTTTATTTCATGTATCAGACTAGGAGTCTGAATTAGGCTCTCCTTGGTTGGAATTTTAATTTCTGATGTAATTTACTTTTTTCTGGATTCATTCAAGTTGTAATAATTTGTAATAACTATGAGGTGTATAGTAAAAATAGAGAGGGTCTCTCATGTTATGCCTGTGGGGTAGATATCATGCTTTGGGTTTTATTTATGCAATCACATCATCTTCATTTATGTATCTGCATATAGATATCCTGCCTATAAGTCATTTCATTACGCATTTAGAAATCATGTTTGTAAGTTTATTCACATCTGCATATAGAAATCATGCCTATAAGTATATTCATCTGCATATAGAGACAATGACTATAGGGTTTTTCTGCACTTCTGCATATCATCTGTCACTAGGCAAATGGTTTATATGCTCAAATAACAAAATGCATTCCCTTTGAAAGCGTGCCTATAGAAATAACTAACTGTATTTGAATCGTCTATCTTGCTTACAAGTATAAAATCAGTGGTAAAGTCGTTTTAAAATCTGTAGAACATTTGTTTGTTTCTAAAATAAATAATCCTTCTTTAAAATCAGTATGCCTTCTATATTTCGTAGATATCACTATTACAGGCCTCATCTAGGCAAACATGTAGGTAATTAATCAACTATACCAGTCTTAATAATTACAACCAACAGGTAGGTCTAATTCAGACTTCTTATATGAAAATATGTTATATAACAACCACCCTTCCTATGTTAAGTTTAATTAAAGACCTAACCAGTATTTGAAGTCATGTTATGTATGTGCCTTTAAGTGAGGAGGCCTGTTTGAGCCCTAACTGTTATTTGCTTCTCCCCCTATTTGATTATATGTTTTGTTTGTCGCCTAGATTTTTATCCTTTCTTAAAGTTCTGAAAATCCCCAACTCCCTTCCGTTTAGGACTAGTAGTCCCAAATGCCTCCGGGACTGATAGGATCGGGGCGGGTATTAGCATGCAATAAGTAACGAAACCATTCCGCGCTTAATACCTTAACGGGGTAGGAAATGGTAGATATGGATATGATGACCTGTGCGCTAATACCATGGTAGCCCCTCTTTGAGGAGTGATTACCAGGTATTCTACTGATGTAATCCATATTTTTAATAAACCTAGGACCCCTTTCCCCTTTTACTTGTTTATATTTGTTCAAATTATTTTTCTTAAATTTCTACTTTCTTTATTTCATCGAACTATCAATTCACTTGCAACATTATGTGAAAATCCCTTCTATTTGAGACATTTATTTGCTTACTTGTTGTTTAAAGTCACAAATTATAATATGGCCGGGAACCACACTAGTGGATCTTGAGGGGTGCCTAACACCTTCCCCTAGAGATAATTTCTAGCCTTTACCCACACTCTGGTTCTTCAAAGTCAAACCCTTCTTTGTGTAATAATGCACTTAATCATTAGGTGGCGACTCTTCAAACTCCAAAACCCAATTCCCAAAAGGGAAAAGTGTTGTCCTCCCAAATATCGTAAACCCGATTTCGCCTTTAAAGAAAAAGGGGGCATCGACAGCATGATGACTCTGTTGGGGATATCTTTAGGCTTTTACCATTTCATGTTATTTGTGACTTTATTGCTTCTTTATTGCCTTTATTTAACATCTTTATCTCTCTTCTACTTCGAAACTGACTTGGCTCTTTGTTTTCTTTTCTTTAATGTTTTTACAGCTTTCCTTCAATACTATAATAATTATGAACAATTATTGTAATCATTACTTTAGAAATGTGCAATACATGACAACTTGTTTCATTCTTGTAAATTGCATCTTTAATATTATATTCCACTCATGCCGAACAAAATACCATAGCCGTTTATAATGAGTGATTGCGTCCTTTCGGTATTACACCCCCTAAATTTGGCAAAGGTGTATTTGCGGTAAAACAAGGTCATCAGCGGTGCAGTCAACGGTTCCGTGCCTTTCCCTCTTGAGTTGTCCGCTCAAGGGTACCAGTCTAACACCCCACAGAAACCTCACTCTGTTTAAACTGTGCATGTATTACTGTCAAACCTAGCCGAGTTAGTTATGTTGTCCTCATAATGACTCTTTAAGATAGCCTTATCCAAAGTCCATTGGGTTTCCTTGGAACCCAAACGGACACAACCACGTTCTGTGTATTTATTTGGAGAACTAAATGCTTTTATGATAATTATTGATTTAAATAGTCGAGTCCGGTGGGGGGTAAGGGTCTAACACTTTGTTTTGCAAAAAATGACGCACGAAGTCCCCAAATTCGACATGGTAACCAACATCCACCCAAGGTTGCTGAGCTGGTGGGAAGACCTTCACTCTAGTGATCAGACACTCGTCCGTAAATATTTGGGGAATTTTCCTTCTCTTTTGGAAATCCGACCCGACAACAAAATCATAGAGGCTGCAACTTTATTGTAGGATGCCGATAGATCTGTGTTCCGGTTCGGGGTCCTTGAAATGACACCTTTGCTCGAGGAAATAGGAGGGTTAGCCGTGTTTCATGGGAGGCTCCGGGTTTGCTTATGCTATAAAATTGCAAGGCTTGGGGTTTTCTCAAAATGATGGGACTAAAGAAGAACACAGACTTGACCTGCTTGAAGGATTCCTACATTCCTTTCGACTATTTGTACGAGAGGTACGGACATAGCAAGTCCTACCACACTTACCCAAATGAATTCTCCCCCACATCATTGGGGCATATCTACAAAAGAGTCTTTGTCTTTATGTTCTTCTTTTTGGGGATGATAGTGTTTCTTATGAAGAAGTCTAGAATACATACAAGTCTGGCCATGGTCACCAAGACTTTGATGGAAGGAATTGGCGGGTAGCCTTTTAGCAAAGTACATATGGTCATTGTGGAGATATACCGAGGCTTAGAAAGATGTCAACAAGGGCCCAAACAATTTGAGGGTTGTAACTTATTGCTCCAACTCTGGCTCATGGAGCACATCTAAAAGGGTGAATATCGGCAAGAGATTCTACGCAGAGACTGGGATGATCATATCGCCATTCATCAGCGAAGACGAATGTATTATATGTCTAACATGTTTGCTCAACTAGAAGATGCTAAAGGGTGGGTAGAGTTGTTTGAGAATATGAAAGAGGACCAAGTGTAGTGGATGTTCGAATGGTTCCCTACTGAAGAGTTCATCGTCCGATTTTGGGACGCACCATTTCTTATACTTATTGGTCTGAGAGGAACTTATCCCTGTGTCCTTCTCCGAGTCATGAGACAGGCAGGAAGAAATCAAGTCATACCAAAGGTCGACAAAATGAGTCACTTCAGGGCGGACTTCCAAGACAACGATAGTCCATACAAATGTCAAGCCCAACACATATGGCATTGCAAAATCATCCTGGGAAAGGATTCCATAGATCCATACAGGTACCATGCTGGTTGTACTCCCTACTATCCAAGTTGGTTGGAAGACAATCATGGTGGGTTAGGACAACTCAGGTTTGTTTGAGGTCACAGGGTGATCAACGAAAAGCCTGAATATAGGTTAAGTACAATCAATTGCGCAAGAGGATTCGGGAATGCGCAAGCGAGCACCAGGAAATTCAAGAAGCCCATCAAAAGCTGGTTGAAGAATGGAAAGATATGGCTGTTAGCGCCAACAAGCGATTGGGGTATTTGGAGTGTGGTTTAGTGGAGCTGGAAAGGAAGTTCATCTAGAGGATTGAAAATTACCAAAACGCTGAAGGAAACGAAAGAGGACACTTGGATAGAGCATACTTGCTGTTGGGACTGCGTGAGCTGATGAAGCTTTTCGATGGAGCTAAAGATGTCGAGTCTGGGGAAGGTCCCTCTAGGACAAAGTATTTAGGAGTCTTTCCTTTACTTTAATGTAATAAGGCCAAAGACCACTAGTGACCTTTTTATTTTCCTAAATTTTAGTGTCATTTTGGGATTCGTTTTATTTTTATCAATAAAATGAGGCATTTAGCATTATAAGTTCTCCAAATTAACTTGTCACTAGGCCTACCTCGGTCACAACGAGGCTCCCAAATTCGGACATGATTTATATTCTTGCACTACGTGTTTAAATACTGCGATGTTTTTCTCCTCATTATCCACACTAACTTGTTACCTTTTTGTTTTACTTTTGTTTTATTCCCCTTCCCCAAAGGTTAGTTCATGCATTTTGGCATCGTCATCTTACTCCACAAGATCCAATGGCCCTCCACCTCCTTCTCCTCCGAGTCCTATCAGAAACAAGAACAAGGGAAAAATGGAAGATTTAAGCAATATCATGAAGGAGAACTCAGCTGAAAGGGTTGAGGTTTGCCAGGGTATTCAGGTTTCCAAGGAAAGTGCCTCACAGCTCGAACAGAAGTTATTGAAATTTCAGGAGGAACTGGACCAAGTTCGGAATTTGGAAAGCTTGTCATTTTCCCTCACTACGCCATATGTCAAATTTCCCAACACTCAAAATCCCACACCTCCTTAAAATATCTCGAAACCACAAAACCAGTCTGCTTACCACCACCACTGCAACACATGCCACACTTCAAGCAACACCCCACTGCTCATCCCTGAACCACTAAATTCCACAAATGATCATCACCACAACACCCCATCTATGTGGAAACCATACCACACACCATTCAGCCAGAGTCTGATGACAAAGACTCTCTTATCAAGAATCTGGCCGCAGAACTCAAGAAGCTGACTAGCCGAGTTCAGGGTGTTGAAGGAACTAAGGGGATTAAGGGACTGAATTATGAAGACCTTTGCATTCAACCAGATGTCGAACTGCCCAAGGGGTACAAACCTCCCAAGTTCAAGATGTTCGATGGCAGCGGGGATCCCAGAGTTCATCTAAGGACATACTGCGACAAACTGGTCGGAGTAGGAAATGATGAAAAGATTCGCATAAAGCTCTTTATGAGAAGTCTGAAAGGGGATGCTATATCTTGGTACATTAGCCAAGACCCGAAGAAGTAGTCGAATTGGGTAAATATGGCGTCCGATTTCATAGACAGATTCATATTCAATACGGAGAATGCACCAGATGTGTTCTACATCAAGAACTTAAAGTAGAAACCCAAGGAGACATTCTGCGAGTATGTTACTCGTTGGAGATTAGAAGAAGCTAAGGTCAGGCCGGCTTTAGAAGAAAAACAAATGAAGAAGTTTTTTGTTCCGGCTCGGGACCCACAGTACTATGAGAGGTTGATGTTGATCGAAGGCCAGAAATTTTCCGACATCATCAAACTAGGGGAGAGGATCGAGGAATGTATTAAAAGTGGTATGGTCACTAACTTTGAAGCATTGCAGGCCACCAACAAGGCTCTACAGTCTGGTGGCACATCCAATAAAAGAGATGTGGGTGGTGTGATGGTTGCACATAGAACAAAATCCCCAATAAAATAACAAACCTACCCAATACCCCCTCCTACATATCAACCTATCTCAAATTACCCAGCACATTTGCCTTCTTACCAAGCTCTACCACCTACTTACCAAACATCTCCACTTCCCACATATCAGCCTACTTCATCCAAATACTCCCAACTCGCACATGTCTACCAAGCCTACAATACCCAGCAAGCTCACTATCAATCACCTCGCCAAAATTTCCCAACACCCCGACCAAACTTCGACCACAGACCTCTCAAACAGTACACTGCCATTGCCGAACCAATCGACCAGATGTATAAAAGGCTTAAAGTTGTTGGTTACATCACCCCTATCCCTGCCATAACTCCAGAAAACCCTTCTCAATGGATCAACCAAAACAAAACCTGTGCATACCATTCCGACATGAATGGGAATACCATTGATGAGTGCCGCTCCCTGGAGGACAAGATTCAAGCTTTGATTGACAACAAGATCATTGTAGAAAAGGAGCCTGCTTTGAATGTCCGCAACAACCCTATGCTTTACAACAACGGCGGAGGCATTCACATAATCGAGATAGAAGATGATTTGGACCCCAAAGGGTCGATCAGATTAATCGTTAAAGGTGACGAGCCAAAGAAATCAATGTTCACACTTGCTCTAATTGTAGTCCAGATCCAGCCTTATGAAGACGCTAAAGTGAACATGTCTATACCACTCGATCTTGAAACATCATCTTCTGCAAAGACGCCAGGACCAATTTAGGTTGAGTTTGGATCCCCAAAGGCACCCGCGCCACTTGAAGTTGCTATGTTACCTCCCAAAGCAAGGGTACCCATCCGGTAGTAATGTTATCTACAACAACATTCCATACAAAGACCATCCCCTAGGATTACAGTGCCGAGGCAAGGACAAAAGCAAAAAACCAAAACCAGAGAAGCAGTTGCGGAATAGGGTATGACAAGAACTGGCAGGGTTTATACTCTGGAGTATTTAGCAGAATCGAGTAAGCAGGCCTCTGGACGACCTATTGAAACTGGGCCCGATGATCTCTAGAGGCAGATGCAAGCAAAAGAGTACTCAGTCATTGATCAACGGAATAAAACACCAGCACAAATCTCCATCCTAGCTCTGCTGGAAAGCTCTGATGCATATAAATATGCCTTGTTGAAGATACTGAGTGAGGCATATGTAACCAGCAACATAACTGGAGGAGAAATGGAGAACATGGTAGGGCAAGTATTGGATAGCCACAAAATCACCTTTCATGAAGATGAGATTCCACCAGAAGGACTGAGCCACAACAAAGCATTGCACATCTCTGTGCAGTGCGAGGATCATTACATCACTAGAATTCTGATTGACGGAGGGTCCAGCCTCAATATTTGTCTATTGGGGACTCTTAGAATATTGGGGAAGAGCCTGCATAAGCCATCAATGTCAAAATTTTCGATGGTTCCCAAAGGTCAACTATTAGGGAAATTAGTTTGTGTCTACAAATAAGACTGACTTGGTTCGACATTGACTTTCAAGTAATAGATGTCCCAATATCTTACAACTAACCATTAGGAAAGGAAGAGTACACGAGATTCCTAAGGGAATATGAAGACATATTCCCTTGGTCGTATGATGATATGACTGGTCTCAATACATCTATTGTAGCTCACAAATTGCCAACCGATCTAACATGTCCACCAGTAAAATAGAAGCTCAGAAAGTTCAAGCCAGATATGAGTTTGAAAATCAAGGAAGAAGTCATTAAGCAGGTCAGAGCTAAGGTTCTCAGGGTGGTGGAATATCCAACATGGTTAGCCAACATTGTGCCAGTACCAAAAAAGGACGGGAAGGTTAGAGTATGTGTCAACTATCGGGAACTTAACCGGGCTAGTCTGAAAGATGACTTCCCCTTGCTAAATATACACATTCTAATTAACAACTGCGCCAAGCATGAACTGCAGTCATTCATCGATTGTTTTGCTGGGTACCATCAGATATGGATTGATGAGGAAGATGCGGAGAAAATAGCTTTCATTACGCCGTGGAGGATGTATTATTACAAGATTATGTCGTTTGGTTTAAAGAATGTTGGGGCCACCTACATGAGGTCT
This sequence comes from Nicotiana glauca, assembly GCA_026770625.1. Taxonomy (NCBI): domain Eukaryota; kingdom Viridiplantae; phylum Streptophyta; class Magnoliopsida; order Solanales; family Solanaceae; genus Nicotiana; species Nicotiana glauca. The sequence continues at coordinate 23,630 of MU703269.1, forward strand.
ATGACTACTATTTTCCATGATATGATACACAAAGAGATCGAGGTATATATAGACGATGTCATCATCAAATACAGGAGAGCCACTGACCATATGGAAGATCTGAGGAAGTTCTTCAACAGACTGAGAAGGCACAATCTGAAGCTGAACCTTGCCATGTGTACATTCGGGTTCCCGCCAGAAAACTACTTGGGTTAATTGTGACTCGCCGAGGAATAGAACTGGATCCATCTAAGGTTAAGGCCATTTGAAAATTTCCACCGCCAAAGAACAAGAGGGACGTGATGAGTTTCCTGGGGAAACTTAACTATATCAGTCGGTTCATAGCTGAGTCCACTATTATTTGTGAGACAATCTTTATGATGTTGAAGGAAGACGCCTCTACCAAATTGACTGATGACTGTCAGAAAGCTTTCGACAGAATTAAGGAATACCTGTCAACACTGCCAGTTTTGGTCCCCCCCGAGTGGAGTAGACCCCTATTACTCTACCTTGCGGTGTTGGATGGAGCGTTCGATTGTGTTCTTGGGCAACATGACAAAACAGGGAGGAAAGAGCAGGACATCTACTATCTCAGCAAGAAATTCACCCTGTACGAGGCCCGTTATTCTATAACTTGGGTAGCTCAGAAGTTGAGGTATTATTTTTGTGCCTATACTACATATCCCATATCAAGAATGGATCCGCTGAAGTACATCTTTCCGAAGCCCATGCCCACTGGCAAGTTGGCCAAGTGGCAAATCCTGATGAGTGAATTCGACATCATCTACGTGACTTAGAAAGCAATCAAAGGACAGGCACTAGCAGATCACCTCACTAAAAACCTTGTGGATGGAGAATACGAGCCTCTAAAGATGTATTTTCCTGACGAGGAGGTATCCTTCATAAAAAAAGATGTCGTATAATCTTATGACAGTTGGAGAATGTTTTTTGATGGAGCAATAAACTTTAAAGGCGTTGGCATAGGAGCAGTCCTAGTATAAGAAATTGGTCAGCATTATCCGGTGTCTGCGGCGCTCAGATTCCCATGCACCAACAACATGACTGAATACGAAGCCGGTATCTTAGGGCTCAAGTTGGATATTGACATGAACGTTCAAGAGTTGCTAGGGATTGGGGATTCAGACCTGCTTATACATCAGGTCCGAGAAGAATGGGCAACCAAGAATTCCAAGATACCCTCTTAGCTACACCATGTACAGGATTTGAGGGAGAGATTCACAAAGACAGAGTTTCAGCATGTCCCTACAGTCCAGAACGAGTTCGCTGATGCATTCGTTACCCTATCATCCATGACACAGCACCCGAACACAAATTTCATTAACCATATTCCCGTAAAGATCAATAATCAGACATCTTATTGTGCTCATGTCTAAGAAGAAGCGGACAGAAAACCTTGGTTTCATGATATCAAGGAATATTTAGCCATAGGGGAATATCCAGAACTTGCAAACGCCACTCAGAAGCGCACACTTCGAAGGTTAACCAACAATTTCTTTACATGAGGACTCCTGATTTGGGATTATTGATGTGTTTCAACACAAAGGAATCATCCAGGCTATTGGAAGAAATTCATGCAAGGACCTGCGGCCCACATATGAACGGTTTTCTCTTAGCCAAGAAGATACTCCGGGCTGGTTATTTTTGGATGACTATGGAGACGGACTGCATCTGGTATGTCCGAGAGTGCCATCACTGTCAGATACATGCAATTATGATAAAGGTGTCTCCCAATGAGCTTAATGCAAGACAATATGTAAAGAGTCGCTACGAGCAATTAGCCCTTATAGATGGAAAAAGAATGAACGCGGTTTGTCATGGTCAACTTTATTAGAACAGAATGTCCAGAGCCTTTACAAAAGATTCAAGCCAAGACAATTCACACCGGGGAAGCTGGTGTTAAAGAACATTTTCTAGCATCAGGATGAAGCCGAAGGGAAATTCTCTCCCAACTGGCAGGTCCATATATGGTTCATCGGGTTCTAACAGGAGGAGCCCTCATACATGCAGAAATGGATAGAGAAGTTTGGCCAAAGCCGATCAATTTAGATGCAGTCAAGCGATACTATGTGTAGCCATTTATGATTTCTTTATGATGTAATTTTAACTACATCTGACTTGATTCCCATTTAAGAGGGGATACATAGGCAGCCTTATGGGTTCGGTCACAATTTAATATAATTTTCATTTTCCCCGCTATTGGAAATTGGGGCACAATTTTGAGGAGGACCCTCAAAATTCTAAAGTTGATCTTCAGCCATTCACCAATACGCAGCCATCAGAAGCACCAGCCCAATAAACTAGGACAAAATTTTGAGGAGGACCCTCAAAATTCCGAAGCGAGAGATGTTGCAATGTCTTGAACCACATCGCAGTCATTAGTTCATCTAAAAGAAAATTATCTTTTTATGTATTTTCATTACACCTTTACTAAATCATGCCTGACTACTATCAAAATTGCTTTGTTTAGTGACGCTACCCCAATAAAAACAAGAGCCGAGCAGGACAAGAAAGGTCCACGGGAAGACGGACTAACCTTTCCCCCTTTACAAAACTCACGATTTTTCTTTGGATACAGACACCCAAGACATAAAATCATCAGATACGATTACATACTCATACTATTTCAGGAATACAACTTTCAGAACCATCGCCTATTTACAATTGTTATCCGTACTAGACATCCCCAGCAACCACAATACAACAATCAGCTATCATCTATCAGCTAAGAGATTTCATCGTTATTCGCCTTTATTTTCTTCATTGCATAAGGCTACCTTTATGCCTTCCGAGACTAAGCTCTATCTCCATAATTTCATAAGGCTACTATTCTGCCTTCCGAGGTTAAGCTCTACCTCCATTTGCATTCCTTTCCTTGCATAAGGCTACTATATTGTCTTCCGAGACTAAGTTCTGCAATCATCTGCATTTCTTACATTGCATAAGGCTACTATATTGTCTTCCGAGACTAAGTTCTGCAATCATCTGCATTTCTTACATTGCATAAGGCTACTATATTGTCTTCCGAGACTAAGTTCTGCAATCATCTGCATTTCTTACATTGCATAAGGCTACTATATTGTCTTCCGAGACTAAGTTCTGCAATCATCTGCATTTCTTACATTGCATAAGGCTACTATATTGTCTTCCGAGACTAAGTTCTGCAATCATCTGCATTTCTTACATTGCATAAGGCTACTATATTGTCTTCCGAGACTAAGTTCTGCAATCATCTGCATTTCTTACATTGCATAAGGCTACTATTCTTCCTTATGAGACTAAGCTCTATCTCCATAATTTCATAAGGCTACTATTCTGCCTTCCGAGGTTAAGCTCTACCTCCATTTGCATTACTTGCATTGCATAAGGCTACTATTCTGCCTTCTAAGGTTAAGCTCTACCATTTCTTGCATTGCATAAGGCTACTATTCTGCCTTCTGAGGTTAAGCTCTACCTCCATTTGCATTTCTTTCCTTGCATAAGGCTACTATTTTGTCTTCCGAGACTAAGTTCTGTATTCATTTGCATTTCTTACATTGCATAAGGCTACTATTCTTCCTTATGAGACTAAGCTCTATCTCCATCCGCGTTTCTTGTATTGCATAAGGCTACTCTTCTACCTTCCGAGGTTAGGCTCTACCTCCATAATTGCATAGGCTGAAATATCGCCACTTCATCTTGCATCGGCTGAAAGATCACCACTTATATTTTACACTTAGCATCGTCTAAAATATTGCCATTCATATTTACACTTTACATCAGCTGAAATATCGCCATTTTATTTAAATCTTTACATCGGATGTAACATTGCCACTTCATTTAAATCTTGCATCGGCTGAAAGATCGCCATTTATATTTACACTTTACATCGACTGAAATATCGCTATTTTTTATTTAGTCTTGAATCGGCTGAAAGAGCACCAAATTGTCCAAAGGCGTCATTGTTCCGAGGCACCATTTTCATAGCCCAAGAATGCCATGCCATGGCCTGAGGACCCCGTTTTATCTCTTTCATATCATTATTTAAAGGCATCATAGTTCGGAGGCATCATTCTCAAAGCCCGAGAACATCATTTCATAGCCTGCGAATCCTTTATTATATGCTTCATTGCCCGGGACGTCATGGTCTAAGAACATCATCCTAACCGTCCAAAGGCAACATTCATGGTCCAATGGGACCTTGCATCACGTTTAAATTTACGCAAAATATATGTTGGTATAACTTATTTCCAGGTACACCGGCTAGCAACGGCCATCTCAGCAGGAACGATCCCACTCCAGTTCCCGCAACCTATTTGACCCAGACCATCCTTCCTAACCTGAACATCCCGTCCGTCTTTTGAAATCACTATCGGAATGTTCCGCCGACGTATCTCGAACTACACATGGCCTGATTCCTATAAGACCAAGGATATGTAGGTAGCTCAGGAACCAAAGCTCGGTCAAAACTCTTCAAATCATTTCGTTCATTCAAAATTGGCCATCATATCTTTACGTGACAACTCTTTCATCCTTCCCGGGTAAAGATGGGCAACTGTTGATACCTAATTTTTCCCTATATAATTTTTATACACAAAATGCTTTCAAAATAACACATACATGATATATAAGTATGTCCAAGTATTTTGGTATTTTTTTCCTAATTTTTAAAAGATTTCAAAATTAATTAATTGCCCATTTTAGCAGTACAAGATGAATGATTATTTCCAAAATCATCAGTTTTGGCGAATAATTTATTTTATTCCCATATTTATATCAAAATATAGTTAATTTAATTTTTATATATTTTTACAAATTTATTTGGTATTTTAAAGCTAAATTGCATATAATTGCAATTCTAGCCTATTTTAAGATTTAATAGTATTTTATAATTATAAAATTGGTTCCAACAGCTTTAAATTAATATTTATGTATTATTAATTGACTCAATACCTTTAGCTTATTTTCAGAAAGTCCTTTTACTATTATAAAATAAAAAAGGAAAACTAGCTATTTAAAATCTGACCCCAATTTATTTCAATTATAGCCAAAATTGACCTCCCAATTAACCCAATTTAAAATCTCAAATTAACCAGCCCAATTTCAATTTAACCCGACCCCTGACCCACTTATCTGATCTACCCGGTTCCCCATTCAATCTAGGTCGTTGATCTAAATGATCAACGACCACATTTCATCATTTCCTTTTTAATTCACTAACCCCACCCTAACCCTAGCCATTTCTCACCAACCGCCGCCTCTAAATCCTCAAATCTCTCAAACTCTCTCGAATGTTCTTAAAACCCTAGTCGCCTCACACTTTTCATCCTCCAAGCTCGCCGGAATCCATGGCTTATCAGGTCATGGATGACCTATTCATATACTTACCTCCTATTACTCCTATGTGCCTGATACTGGAAGATTCGAGGCCATACCTCGAATATCTTCACTCAGACCTTCGTCGACTCAAGGTTTCTGGTCATCTCCAGCATTGCTCTGGCATATCCTAGCCTTCTGAGTCTGATTCATACCTTCTCCGACTCCGATGAGGGACTTTTCCAAGCCTTTCTCATTCTAGGGTTCCTGTGAAACCCTAACCTTTCGAGATTTTTCTCCGATTCTTTTTTGATATGTTGCGTATTTATTCTCTACTTGAGTTTTCAAATGATTTCCCTAATTTTTATTTTGAAAATTACTTTCAAAACCCTTCTTTTCCGATTTAGGGTTTTCTGGAAAGTGCTTAAGTGTTTTATGATTTTTCTTCTTTATTATTCGTATTGTTTCTCTTACTGTGTTTCCTATATCATGTTCTCACTTCCTTTCTACGGTGTTCTTATACTTTTTCTTTTACTCTGTTCTTGCATGTTTTTCTACTGAGTTTTATACTTCGTTCTTCTACTGTGTTTTCTATGCTATGTTCTCGCATGCTTTTTCACTATGTTCTGCTATTTTTCTTCCACTATGATTTGATGTGCTTCTCTAACTGTACACTTCTACCATGTTCCTAAGTGTTATTACTATTTTTAACTTGTTTAAAGTTTTTTCTAAAAAGACCTTCTTAAGCATGTGTTTCTTCTACTATTTCATCTATTATCAGTTGTTCTCTCATTATGCTTCTAATTGGATTTTTCACTCTGTTTGCTTTGATCCTTTTACTTGTTCGCATGATTTCTCATGAGTTTCTGAAAAGAAATCTTTGAGCCTGTTGCCTCCGCTTTTCTGTATTTGACTCGAGTCGGAAACCCTGGAATTTGGGGGTTTCCTCCGAGTTTGGTTATATGATCAAACTAAAACTTATTTCTAAGTGTGAATTTGTTTTCTCGTTTACACACAATTTTGATTCTCCTAAACTTGATTCTTTCTACTGATTTTACAAGGTCATTCATGTTTAAACATGTCTGTTTGCTTTTTATATATGATGATTCTTTCTTCAAAGAGGTTTTCAAATTAGTGATTGATTCAAAATTCCTTTTTAATAGGTCTAATTGATTCATTCTGATTTTCCTTAAGCAAAAACCTTTTCCACCTTTCTGACTTGGTTCATTCATATCAAATCTTTGATCTCTGATTTCTTGGCTGTTAACAGATTTTCTTGCCTTATTTGCATAAATCGTGTACTATCAAGACCCTGTCCTTAAATAACCTTTATTTATTTTCCTTCAATTGCATTCTTTATACAATGCGTTTGATTAATTTTTTTCCTTAATTGTTTTATACCCGTTTGAATTTGAATCTCTTAATTAAAGGGAGTCTTATGTAATTGTTGACAATCAGTCTTTAATTATTTTCTTACCTTATTTCTCATGACTTTCATACTATAAATACATGACTCTTTAACACAAAGCACACGATTTTAATAATCCTCCACACACGATTGAACATACTACAAACTATACAATTTCACAATTCTCTTTTAAACTCATACTTAGAGTATTCTTGCTTCTTGTCTGCACTTTGTCTTATACAAGACTACTCCTTTCTCTTTATTTGTTTCTTTGAAACAGATATGTCCTAACTTAATTTTTAGCATCACCCCAATGTGTTTACTTAACGTCCTTGTATCCATGTTTATTTTTTTGTAAAGTTCTAACTTAATACGCCTATATGCTATTCCTTGCTTCTCTTTCTTGTGACCACTTGCTCCCTATCCCATTACCCCTTGTGTCTTTGTGAGTGGGGACTTAGGGCATGGCAACAAGAATTGTTGTCCATGAACTAAGTTTTGACCCCTAACCTCTAATTAGGCTGGAGGGTGTGCCAATATGTCTTATTTGCTGGGTATGCCCTTTGCCTGCTCTTTCCTTGTATCCTGCATCCCCATACCCCATTCCCCTATGTATGCTGAGTTAAAGTTCATGGTGTGGCAGCATCGAAATTGCTACCCAGGGCTGAACCTGGTCTTCAATAGGTCCTAACTCCCCAATTTAAAGCTGACATGATGGTCTAGGGTGTTCCAGCATTCCAATTACTGGGCATGACCACCAGCCTTCTGTGGACTTCTCTAATCCCTCCTCTATTGCACTTACACTTACTCCTAGACTCTAAGTTCTTCTCCCCTCTATGTTCTTCTCCTCTCCTAGACTCTGAACTTTGACATTTGAGGGATGACACTTCCACACTGCGCTATAATTCTGTAATGATATTTGGGGTGTAAGCATTTCCTGGAGTTCGTGAAGCTCCTTGGAACTTCGACACATTCCAAATAAGAGAAAAGCCTTGGAAATCTGATCTTTGGAAGTTGGTTTATTTCATGTATCATACTTGGAGTTTGAATTATACTCTCCTTGGATGGAATTTTAATTTCTGGTGTAATTTACTTTTTCCTGGATTCATTCATGTTGTAATAATTTGTAATAACTATGGGGTGTATAGTAAAAATGGGGAGGGTCTCTCATGTTATGCCTGTGGGGGTAGATATCATGCTTTAGGTTTTATTTCTACAATCACATCATCTTCGTTTATGTATCTGCATAAAGATATCCTGCCTATAAGTCATTTCATTACGCATTTAGAAATCATATCTGTAAGTTTATTCACATTTGAATATAGAAATAATGCCTATAAGTATATTCATCTACATATAGAGACCATGACTATAGGGGTTTTCTGCACTTCTGTATATCATCTATTACTGGGTAAACGGTTTATAGACTCAAATAACAAAATGCACTCTAGATACCATGTCTGTAGGACTCTTGCACTTTTTTATAAACATTTTAAAATTAATCACGCTTAGAAAGCGTGCCTATAAGAATAACTAACTGAATCTGAATCATCTATCTCGCTTACAAGTCTAAAATCAGTGGTAAAGTCATTTTAAAATTTGTAGAACATTTGTTTTTTTCTAAAATCAATAATCATTCTTTTAAATTAGCATGCCTTCTGCATTTGTTAGATATCATGATTACAAAACTCATCTAGGAGAACCTGTAGGTAATTAATCAACTATACCAGTCTTAATAAGTACAACCAACATGCAGGTCTAATTCGGATTTCTTATATGAAAATATGTGATATGTCAGTCACCCTTCCTATGTTAAGTTTAATTAAAGACCTAACTAGTATTTGAATTCATGATATGTTTTTGCCTTTAAGAGAGGAGGCCTGTTTGATCCCTAACTGTTATTTGCTTTTCCCCCTATTTGATTATATGTTTTGTTTGTCGCCTAGATTTTTATCCTTTCTTAAACTTCTGAAAAGCCCCAAGTCCCTTTCCTTTAGGACTAGTAGTCCCAAATACCTCCGGTACTGATAGGATCGGGGCGGGTATTATCATGCAATAAGTAATGAAACTATTCCGCGCTTAATACCTTAACGGGGTGGGAAAGGGTAGATATGGATATGATGACTGTTGCGCTAATACTACGTGTAGCCCCTCTGTGAGGAGTGATTACCGGGTATTGCATTGATGTGATCCATATTTTAAATAAACCTAGGCCCCCCTTCCCCTTTTACTTGTTTATATTTGTTCAAATTATTTTTCTTAAATTTCTGCTTTCTTTATTTCTTCAAACTCTCAATTCACTTGCAACATTATGTGAAAACCCTTTCTATTTGAGACCTTTGTTTACTGACTTGTTGTTTAAAGTAAAATTTTTTAACATGGCCAGGGACCACACTAGTGGATCTTGAGGGGTGCCTAACACCTTTTCCTCGAGATAAATTCTAGCCCTTACCCAAACTCTGGTTCATCAAACTCAACCCCTTGTTATTGTCCTAATGCACTTAACCATTAGGTGGCGACTCTTCAAACTCCAAAACCGAATTCCCAAAAGGGAAAAGAGTTGTCCTCCCAAATGTCGTAAATCCGATTTCGCCTTTAAAGAAAAAGGGGGCATCGACAACCCCAATACTTACCAAACTTTTCTTTCATATTCTTTGCCATTTCACTTAAACCTATTTCTTTATTTGCTATCAATTGCTTCAAATAAACAGCAACTGTGCAAATTTCAAGAAAATGAATATTCCATATAAAATAATGTGATCCAAATATCTTCAATGTAAGAAGATAGAAGATTATTAGAAACTTTGTAATTATTTTTACATTCTCGCAATCACTACTCAAAAGTTCACCTGCAGGAATTCTAACATCAATATAAGAATGCTCAAGATAATGTCTCAAGCCAATTTCACTAGAAGCATAATGTGAAAATGCACTTTCAAATTCAACAGCCTTGCGCAACATCAAGTAGGTGGAATTCCATCAAGTTAGAACATATAAGCATAAAGTTTTTTTAGAATTGAGTTGTTCAACATCAAAAAATTTTTGAAACCTCTTCAACCTCGCAGGAGACTGTGTAACATATCTCACAACATGGCTAACACATTCAATAGACACTGAAGATTCTTTTAAACCATTCTGGATCGTAAGATTCATGATGTTACCCATACATCTCATGCGAAGGTGAGTACCATTCATCAAATTAGTTCCCATTTTTGTTAATTGCTTAGACAATTCTTTTATTGTCACATCATTTGAGCTTGTCAGTGACAGTGAAGATCTTATTTATCCCTCACTCACGTAAGCACCTACCAATACCATTTGCAATATCTTCTCCTATATCACTAACAATAGGACAAAAAAATATTATTCTCTTATGCATATTCCATTTACTATCAATTTAATAGGTAGTGATACACATGTAATTGATTCCTTTTATAGAAGTCTAGGTATCAGAGGTAATACATACTTTTTTTTATTTCTATAAAAAACCTTTTCAACTTTTGCTTTTTTCATTAAAAAGATCAAATCAATCCCTATTTACAGTACTACGGGAAGGGATCCCAATATAAGGTTGTGCTTGTCACGACCCAAACTGGAGGGCTATGACTAGCACCCAACCATACTTGCCGAGCACCAATGTACATTTTATCTAACCTTCTTTATTATCTTTTAAGGCCGACGAGATCAATATAAATGGTAGACATGGATCACGGACAACCAACAATAAAAGATGATAGCATGAACATACATAATATGGGATGACCAGAAAATGTAGAAACTACATATAAGGTACGAGCTACCATGCTACCATGAAAGACTATACAACAAAAACCAGCCGACAAGGCATACTAAACTATACATGAGTCGACACCTGTCTATGAACCTCTAAAGGAACATAAGTGCTCCAACATTGCCAGGACAGGGCACCGACATACCCATAATGTCTATAACAAAAATGCATACCAAGACCGCGACAAATCCAAAGAAGGGATCTCGCCAATCACCACTGACCTGGACAGCCTACTATGGTGGGGGAGTTGCGCCTTTCGGTCTATCAGGATCTGTAGTACGACATGTAGTGTCCAAAAATAAAAGGACATCATTATGAATAAAGTACTGAGTATGTAAGGCATGGAACCATATGTACGAACAGTAATGTAAGCAAGGACAAAGAAAATACACTCTGTAATATATGGGTACCTCTGAGGTCTACTAATATGAAATGCATGATACATATGTATATATACATAAAAATTTTAAAACATACGCCTCTGTGGGCATCATCATCATCCTACCCGGCCGTAATAGGCTTGGTAAAAATGTACCCGGCCATCATAAGGCTTAGTAGAATCGTACTCGGCAGTAATAGGCTTGGTAAAAATGTACTCGGCCATCATAAGGCTTAGTAGAATCGTATCCGGCCACGTGGAGCTCGGTAAAACCCAACTGATCAGTGGTTGCACAATTAGTGTCATACTCGGCCGACTATAGCGCGGATAGGTAGAGTAAAATAGATACATATATATAATGCATGCTCGGCTCATGAAAACACGTTCTAAACCTTTTTGGGGTGACGTAAGGTCGGTATACGTTATTAGGACTAACTCTTCACCATGAACCTTATAAGAATTAGGAAGTACCAACAACATTGATAACATAAGAATAAGATAAGCAACATCAACATCAATCGTTCCATAAGAGGAGAAACAATGTAAGTACTGCTTGCTTCTAAGAGTAGAGTATCTTTGAAAGCTCGTTCATTACATTATGTACGATCGGATTAGTGCAATAGAAGGAAAGGGATAGCCTCAAATACCCTGTATATATTTCCCCAATCTCAAGCTATGCAATTGTCATGACTCCTTAGTCTACAATAAGGGAAACGACACTATTGTTATCATTTAAGCGTCATAACTATTATGTATCGACCACAACCTATTTTATGATAAAACGGACATCACCCCCCTTATATATATGACTTCACACAATTCAAAACAACCACCAAACAGCTCAAACAATATCAATAATAATCATATTGAGCCTCCCAAAACAGTCCACACACAACATAATCATTTCATACATACGACGACCACTGTAGTCATGTCAAATGACCCGAAAATTTTACGAAGAATGACCAGACCATAACCCTAAATATATATAGTGTTTATCCTCAAACATCCTCCTCTAAAATGACACAAAATAGTTGTAAAATACGCATCCCAACAGCAACACAAAATAATCCACAAAACAGTCCGCTACAAGTGAATAACTCGAACACACGACATCAGATCACCGTCCCGTGAGTTCTTACATGTATAGAACGAATTACCATGAATTCACAGCAGACAAAAATGGATGAAAAGAGAGCAGTAAACTTAACTTACTTGTTAGATAACTCAATCCTTCCCTTGGTTCTTCAAACTCTAGGTTTTACCCCCCCAATTAGAACCTGAAAGAGAGGGAAAATCGATAAGGGTTTGAGAATAATTTTTGGGAGGAAGTTTGCAGGGGTTTAGGTCTGGTTATTTATGATATATAATGAGGGTTATATTTCAGGAGATAACCCTTTAAATGGTCTCTTTGTCCGACCCGAAATTTCCTATTTTTGGGCTATCATTTAACCAAGTAGGTGACACACCTACTTGTCACCTAGCTGCTTGTGCAGTCTCACAAAAATACCTATATCTCTCTGCTCCAACGTCGCATTGATAAATGGTTTAATGCGTTGGACAAAAAACTCATATATATTCAATTTGGTGGGTAGATCTACCCGTAATTACAAGTACATTGAGAGAAATGATTAATAATATTTGACCTAAAGTTTAAGTAAAACTATGAACTTAAGTTGCGACAACTCTTTTCAACTTTTGTTTCATAACTCATTTGACTTCAAGACTATGATACGGATATTATATGATTCTAATACCTTAAAATATGACCTCTTGAGAATATTAAGCACCCCTAGGTTTACCCAAGATTACGAGTTACAACATCCTTGATTCGTTTAACTTCTAATACTTGTTAATCACCCTTATACACTCTTGTATCATTTAAGATCATTAGGATTAACTTCTTATTATTTCAAAGGTAAATCTCTTCTTAGATTTACATCGACTAACTTATGTCATGAACCAACGTATGTAAATACAGGTTGTAACACCCTCCCTCCTTAGGAACATTCATTCTTGAATGTAGGGGTTTATGGGGAGCCTAACTCATTGTGGATTCCAACGGAAATTTCCGGCCGAGTTTTCCCCTATAAAATGGATACTAGTAAAACTTGCCATTAGTTAAACCCAATGTATTGCCTTGCGAGGCTACGCAATGCATCATGGATATGTGTATTATATGCATATCACCATTGTGTATTAAGGAAGAGTACACTCAAGCTATTGCTTACCTCATAGAGTTGTTTCACCTTCTAATGCGTCCTGCGTCCCCCCAGCATCCTCGTTATCTTCCTTCTGGAACAACTAAAGGTATTTAGACTTCATCTCCTCTTCTGCTTACCATCTCATTTCTTTTATATTCTTGTTCCTCCACAATACTTTGACTGAGGCTACATCTTTTGTTCTCATCTGGCGGACTTGTCGATCTAATATAGCCATTGTGAGCACGTGATTTTTGTCTCGCATGAATTACTCCTACAGAATTCTTAGATTTATGATTTTTCTTTTAATTATTTGATTTTTTAGGATTTAATCGCATAATTTTTGTGTGGGTTTGCATTTGTATGTGCATGTTTAATTTAGATAATTCATAAAAAAATACAAAAAAATATTGTATTTTTCATTTAGGACTTAATTTTACATATTTTTAGATTAATTAATAATTAGGGTTTTACAAAAATAGAAAAAATCACAAAAAATCATCTATTTTTGCATTGCTTGATTCTTAGTTTTGAATTTTGTTAGTTTACCTTTAATTTGTTTTAATTAATTGTATTAATCATCATTTAGGATTAATTAGTCTAATTAGGTCCTTAGGAGTTAATTCATTTTTGTTAAAGAAAAAGAAAAGAAGAAATAATTAAAAAAAATAAAAAATTGAAAAGAAAAGGAAAACAAAGGGGGGTTTTGTTTCAGACTTTTGGACCTTGTCCAATTTCCAAATTTTCAGGCCCAATTCCTCCTCACCCATTAAATTCCAGCCCAATTTTGCCTCAAAATACCCGATCCAAGTGCCCAGTCCGCATATCATTGAAACGACGTAGTATAGAGGTGTTACTACGTCGTTTTGAGTTCTCTAAATGTCAAAATGATCCAGACGCTTTACTCCTCATTATCCAACGGTTGTGGATGTATCTTTGCTTTAATTAAAAGTGTCCAAAAAATTTGAGAAAACCTAAGACTAAACTCACCATCCTCGTATCTCACCCCTCTGTATTACCCCACTACAAGCCACCGCCGAAAATCGCCCTACGCCGGCAGCGAGCCTCCATTCACCGCCAAATCAACACCATAGCATCGTCTTCCTCCCCTCATGATGAATCCACCCTTTGTTTCCTTCGAATCCCACCAGAATCCATCAAAACCCTAGCCGCCGCCCTTATTTTCTCCAGTGGTGGCGTCACTACCCAAACAACCCCAAATTAACACCAAGCCATCCCCACAACCCCCTCGTCCCTAATATATGGCTAATTTCCATCAAATCACCCCTTGTTCCTTCGAATCTAGCTTTGAAAGAAAACCATAAATTCCAGAAAATTCCCAAGCTCGGGGGGTTATTGGTGATTTCGACTTTAATAGACCTTAGTGTGTGTTTTCTCATGAAAACACGCGATTAAGGGCTTTTTCAGTCAAGAGTTCGAAGTAGTCTTGCAAGGGTTCATGAGTTAGTTCCGGCCAGTTTTACGTATTTCTTCTTATTCATCTCATTTTTTGCTTTACATTTTTTTGCTTCTATTTTTTTTATATTATTATTCCATCTTCTTTTCTTGTTTGTTCTCGATATAATTTTAATTTATAGGTACTTTAGGATTTTGTTTGCTTGTTTATTTCTTTATCAGTATAGTGTCCTAGTTAGTTAATTAGATTTGAATTAGTCAGTTCCTTGTTTTGTTTTTGGCCCGTTTGTTTTAATTAGAATTGATTCTAGTTCCTTTGTTTGGGAAATCAGTTTTATCTCTAGTTTAGGCCCATAGTGCTATAGCTAGTTTGCAAGAAACAGTAGGCCCAAATAGGCACTCCATTTGGGTCTATCGCATAGTTGGCTTGGCCTGTTGAACTGAAGGATTTCAGGGGTAAATACAAGGGTAATCAAGGGTAAATTGGGTAGACCACATAGGGAATCTTGTAGTAACAGAAAATAGAAGCCCCTAGAAGCTTCTAGGTTGGGGTTTTAATTTGAATTTCAAGATTTGGGTAGGATAACTTGGAAAACAAGCCAAGGTTTTAGGGACTTTTAAGCAAAAGCAGAAAATTAAGAAGGACCTAAGGGGTGAAAAATAAATCTGAAGTTTCCCTACTTGCTTGCCTATAAAGGCATTGTATCCTTGCCTTGCAAGTCAGATTTCAAAGCCTAAAATTTTGAGAGACTAGATTTAGAGAGAAGAATTCTGAGAGAATTTAGAGCCTACATATTTTAAGATCTAAAAAATAGAGAGTTCTAAGAGTTTAAAGATTCTGCAAATAAAAAAATAGTGAAAATTTTGCAAAAAATTCTGTTCTATTAAAGTCTTCTAAGGTTTTTATCTTCAAAACAATTCCTGAGCATTCAAGGGTTAAAAATGAGTTGAATATGGGTTTGAAATTAATTTTGAGGTCAATTCAATTGCTGGTTCTCGATTGGGTTTTGATAGTGGGATTTAAACATCATTTCCTTGTTTTAAAAAGCAACTCCTGCTTTGATTTTGCTGCTGCTGTTTGTCATTTTGCTAAACCTCTGATTCAAATTTATCCGCTTGTTTGGCTATATTCAGGTACACAATTCTGTAAACTCGGCTGATTGTGTAATGGAAGTTTGAGGAATTAAAAATTGGAAAACAAGAGTTGAAGCCTCGCTTTAGTCTCCTGATTCGAAACTTTACCTTTTTGTCTTCTAAATCTCTTTGCCCTGATATAATGTATGAGTATAATTGATTATGAATTATTCTGAAAGCTTGATGTATAATTCATGTAGTAGAGCAGTAGGTATATCTTGCCCGTTATTTGTTTGTTTAGTTGTATTAGTTTTCTTTCAATCGTGTGATTTTCTTGGATTATCACAGCATGTCTAGCTGCAGTCTGATAGAATCCTAGGCATAGACTAGGTGTTGATCGTTCATTAAGAATATTATGGATAAACTGTGGGTGATGTCTCTTTGCAATAGTGATTATGTGCAGTGTTTTCTCTTTAGTACGTGGAGTTCAACATATATTGATTTAGTAGTTCCATTTGTTAGATGTGTCCAGGCATTTAATGTTGAAGGTTTTATAAGATCAATGTGTTGTGAACCTTCATTCGTGGATCAGTAGTTATAAATTCATATTAAGTGATGAGTTTAATGCTTATTTTTGTAGAATCAGGGTTCAATGCAAAATTGGAATTAATAGTTGTATACGAATGTAAAATTGATTTCCAAATCATCTAATATTTCCTGCATATTAAATTATTGGATTAAATTCATGTGGTATAACTCATTAGCTCTATGTCTCTTCATTTTGTTTGGGGCTCGATTCATAGGTAGTCTACATTCAGCCTCATTTTGTAAAGTTGGGCCTTTTATGGGACTGGACGTCAAAAATGCCTTGACATTGGAGGAATTTTTCTGTCTCAAGGTATATTTGTCTAGATACTCGCTGGGCCTATTCCAAGCCCAAATATTGAGGGCTTCAGTCATAAGTCTTTGTTTCCCTTTGGTTTAATATTCTTGGAAGAAAAATAAGATCGTAAGCATTTGGGCCTGCCGTTTTAAGTAGTAGATTCGAACTAAAGACTTCTTCAGCAATGACAATGGTTTTTGTTTAAGTTTCGGCATGATCTTGGGGCCCAAATCTGTTAATTAGAGTGTAGTAGAGTCAACATAGATAATAACATTCGTGACTATACGAGCTTTAGTTGAGATATCCTTTAAAAATGGAATAAAGGTGCACCACACCAAATAAAATCACAAATGCGTGGCCCTCATGTAATTATCCCTTTAAAATATTTAGAACTCCCGACGTGGCATTTAGAGAATTTTCATGGCCTCCCGCAAAGTTATCAACACGTTAGTCGCTTTAGGCGCGTATTATAATAATCTACTTCCCTAAACTCGGGTAACAATTTATGTGACCCAATTTCAAATCTCAACGATGTTAAAATATGTCAAAATCCGTGGGTGCATTTATGTGACGCGGTTCAAGACGTGTTTTAATAACGTTGCAATTTTCCTTAAAATTAATTTAAGGCGGTAAACAATTTAAAATTTACACTATAGATTGAGCATGTAATAAAATCCAGTAATGGGCCAATTATGATAGTTTAAGCGACCGTGCTTGAACCACGGAACCCGGGGGTGCCTAACACCTTCCTCCGGGTTAATAGAATTCCTTACTCAAGATTTTCTGGTTCGAAGACTTCACTTGGAAAGTCGAAAATTTCCACGATTTGGGATTCAAAAATAAACAGGTGACTTGGGATACCAAATAAATTATCCCAAGTCGCGACTCTGATAAATAAACAGTCCCATTTCGAATAATGTCACTTAAAGTGGAAAAACCCCCATTATACATTATCCTCCGGGGTAGTGTGTAAAAAGGAGGTGTGACAGCTCTGGCGAGTCTGCTGGGGACACGAACCAAGAACTTCGGTTTAGGGTTCAAGAATTTGAGCTTAGAATAGCTATTATCTGTTATATGATTTTCCTACATGTTTCATCCTAATGTGCTAAGTGCTTTACCGCTTTGATATTACCTGAATTATATATAAACTGCTACGAAACCCTTCTCTTCTCATCTCCGGGGATGTACTCGCTGGTCAAGACTCTCGATTCTGTTAGTGTTATACCTTAAATTAATAAAGAGGCTCGGACAAGTTACCAAGCCGGATGGCCTTTTGGTTCGCGGTACGTAGCCCCCTCCTCGACTAGAGTTGTCCACACAGTTACACAGTCTAGAACACATACCCAGGGTTTAAACCTAGTATAACAAAGCCTCATGTCGGATCCCTAGTAGGAATGCTTGTTTTCATCACGTGCATTTGACTTAGGGAACTCAACACAGGGTTTGGGTCCGTCTAGGACAGGTGACCTGAAATGAAAATAGCATTTTGATGCATCCTACTTACTACTTGTGCATTTATTTGCTTCGTATTTGCATGTTTAACGACTTGTAAATAATGGGAGAAATTTGGAAAAGGGGAATAATAATGTTAGGGTTGAGTGAGTTAATAACCTGTTTTAAAAAAAACCAATACCCAAATGGTGCTGAAACTCTGCCGAATTTTTGAGAAAATGAAAGAAAAAGAAAAGTTTTTCAAATTAGTTGGTTTTGTAAAACCTGCCCGAACTACGCCAGTTTGATTCTCACCTAATAGGGGATATGTAGGCAACCCCCATCGGGTCTAACTTCTCTTTTTTGCAAAATAGCCCAAAAACAACAAAATTTTTATGTTTTGGCACAAATAAGTCGGGTGATGCCATTCTTGTTTAAAAATAAACTGAATGCCCCCAAAAGGGCACCGGAAGACTGTTTTTGCAAGAACAACCACCTTGTTCATTTTCAACGGTTAGCGGGCACATCCTCAAAATCTTCTTCCCCGAAGTGCTAAAAGGCCGTATCCGCAAAACTAGGTTTTGGTCTTTGAATTTTTTTTAAAAGCAGAGATGGTGTCATTTTTTTCTTTTTAGGTCAAAAATAAGTTATTGAATCACCCTAATAAATGTGCAGGATGAGCACAATTCAAAATGAACCTTTCTCAATTATGAACAAAATCCCCTTGGAGTTGCATATGTGGTGGAAAGATCTTGGTGAAGCAGGGCAAGACACGGTCAAGAAGTATTTGGGAGGTCTTACTGGTTGGTTGGAGATTAGGCCCAGGGGAGACATCATAAGGGCATTGGTTACATGCTAGGACCCTGCGCACAATGTGTTCCATTTTTCAAATTTTGAACTCACCCCGACATTAGAAGAAATAGCCGGGTACATTGGGAGTGCTAAGGTTCCTTCAAGCACAAGTACTTGATTGCCCCGAGAACCGTAGTTGTGCACAGATTCTTAGACTCGCTGAAGATAAGCAGGGGGGTCCACAACCCGGACTTGGCAGATGGGTTTTGTACTTTACTATTTATATACCAGAGATATGGTCACAAAGATGGGTTCAACAATCCGGAAAGTAAAATATGCAGCAAAGGAAACTGCCACAAATGGGAAGAACATAGACGTTTTGCTTTTATGGTGGTCTTCTTGGGGCTTCTGGTGTTCCCTAGGAAAGATGGAAATATCGACATAAAAATAGCTGGGGTCGTCAGCACTTTACTCACCCAGGCCAAAATACTTTTGCGCCCATGATAGTAGCTGAAATCTTCCGTGCTCTCATAGCCTGCAAAGCCGGAAGAAACTCTTTTGAGGGGTGCAACTTGTTGTTGCAAATGTGGATGACTGATCACCTATGCCATCGTCCTCAATTCATGATTTACGGGTCAACAGAAAAAACTTGCATAGAGGAGTTTTATACGAGGACTGATGGAATCAGCTTGCTTGAAGGGGTCACACGATGGATATCATACTTTTGGTCCCTCACTGCCAACCAAATAGAGTGGATGTTTGGATGGTTTCATGTAGATGAGATCATATATATGCTAGCAACTGGGCCTCATTTCATCTTGATGGGTCTTAGGAGCATTTAGCCTTATGTCCCGTGTCGGATTTTAAGACAGCTCGGAAGGTGCAAAATAGTGCCAAAAGACGAAGATCTTAGTAATCAAGTAGTTCATATTGGTCCTGATGGCTAGTTTCCTGAATCAACAGTCCTCCAGATATGGAGTGAGTGTCAATACTTGGCGGCGAATACTTGTGTACGGGATCGATCCAAAGGAGAAGTTTCACCTGGGTATCATGCTTGGTACAAAAAGAAAATCGCATTTGGGAGGGCAGCCAAAAGACCCCACCTACAGGATTTAGTCTAGTAATCACAAGAATAGTGGGTCTGGTTAGCCAAGGAAAATAAATACATGGCTAAAATAGGAGAGTTGGAAAAGCAGGTACGGGACCTTTAGTTTGAAAACAGCTTGCAAGTCGCAGCTGATGAGGGTGAAAAGAAGAAACCGACCTAGGAGAATGAGGCCCTTAAGACTCAGATCAGAAAGATGAAAATAGCTACCAGCAGTTTGGAAAGAAGACGTGCTGATGAAAGGCTTATAAGCGGACTAAAAAAGAAAGTCCTCGAGTGCCAAGAAGATCTAGAAAAAATTGAAGATAGTCTAGCGAAAATCCGGGCGCAGTGGGCAAAGAAAGAAGAAGAACGGGCACAGTTTGTGCAGCAAATGAAGAGAAACTACGAAGGGACCATCAATAGCCTGAGAAGAAAAGTGACTACCCTTGAGGATGAGGAAGCCCAGTGGGCTAAAGATTTCAAGGCTGATAGGGTGCATTGCTATAAGCTTGTGTCTAAAATGGAGAGAGAAATACAGAAATTACAAGATCACCACTTCCATGACTCCCAAGTATTGGAAGCCCGGAAGCATCAAATAGGTCGGTTACTTTAGGAAAAGGGCAGAATCAGAGAAAGGATTAGAGCCATCGCTGACTATATTAGCATGAAATTCCAAGCGTGCGAGGACATGACTCGTACCACCTTCTATGCTGCAGTGATGATTTTTGTTCGTCAAGTTATGATCGATTTGGAGCGATTGCAAGGGGGTCTTGCACATAGGCCCGCGGCGAGGCCGAATGATGCCCTGCGGGCCCCAGTAGTTAAGCTTTAATGTATTCCTGATTTTTCCATCATTGAGTCTGTATTTTGGTTATTTTGAGTATGTTTGTTGTTTTTCCTTTTCCAAGAAAACCAATAGATTAGCATCTTTGTAATAGAAATTTTATTAATGAAAATTGAAAATTCCCAAAAAAATGTCTCCTTATTTTTGCATTTGTTATTCTTGAACTACGTAATGATCTGATTCACGCGGCGTTGTGATACGTAGGCAATCCTCATCGGATCCAGTCTTAATTTTGTAAATAACTCCAATAAGAAAAGAAAAGAAAATGAGAAAAATGAGAGAAAAGGGCAAAAAGAAAGAAAAGGCAAGGAAAAGAGAGTGGAAACCAAAATAAGAAAATAGGAAAGGATAAGGAAAAGACGGGATGAAGCATGCAACCGTTGGAAAACATGTAGACACCCATTTAACTGTATAGGTGCATCACACCCCAATGTGCGATTACTTGTCTATTATTTGTTACGAACTAATCGGTTTCTATTGTCAAATCCAGTCCCGATTTAATAGAAACGATGGTTGATTTTTCGTGGTAAACTGGCATCACATCCGTACTTTACTAGATCGAAGGGGAGCATAGAAATATCTTCGGAGATAACCTTACTAGCAATTCCCATCGAAGAAGATAGCCCAATCTCGGGCATCCCGGTATCTGAATCTGCAGCGGCTGAAGAAAATAGGATCTTACGTCTTATGGTCATAGAAATGTGGGATACATGGACGAATGGAAGGGAGCCCCCAAGTTCCATCCCCGGTTTCCCCGAAATGTTCCCTAGATCAGGAGGTACCTCCAATATTCCCATCTGTCATCCAAATACCCCACTAGGACAACCCACCATATCGGCTCATATCGTAGGAGCACCTTCTGAGGTTCGCCCCCAGGTGTTCATGTCCGAAGCGGCCTCCAATATCTTCACCGCTCCCCCATGCTCGACCACAACACAACCTGCACTGCCTAGTCCAACTTTTAATCCTTCAGCCATTACATTCCAAACACCTACTTTCCAAATGGAACCTCCTTAGTTCCCCACTTATAATTATCCTCATCCACCTCCATTTGATTTCACCACGGGATAGGAAAGGACTCCCAAAACCCCCAAATAGGAAGAAATCGCAAAAGGGATGAGAAGCCTAGAGCAGAGCCTGAAGAACATGCAGGGTCTGAGTGGGCAGAAAAGTGTGTCATATACTGATCTATGCATGTTCCCTCATGTGATTTTGCCTCTGGGATTAAAAAATCCAAAGTTTGAAAACTATGATGGGCACGATGATCCTATTGCTCATCTTAAGAAATACTGCAATCAGTTGCGAGTAGTTGGAGGAAAAGAAGAATTGTTCATCGCTTATTTTGGAGAAAGTCTGGTGGATATCGCTTCCGAGTGGTACATGGATCAGGATATCTCTCGCTGGCACATCTGGGATGACCTCGCTAGAGACTTTGTCAGACATTTCCAGTACAATATAGACATTGCTCCAGACAGAAATTCATTGGCGAACTTGAAAAAGAAGTCTTTGGAGAGCTTTAGGGAGTACGCAATCCAATGGCGTGAGCAAACATCTAGAGTAAAGTTGCCAATGGACGAGTTCGAAATGGTCACAATGTTCCTTCAGTCTCAGAAAGCTAACTATTTCCAAAATATGATGTCAGCTATGGGTAAACCATTCGCGGAAGCTATCAAGATCGGAGAAATAGTGGAAAATGGATTGAAAACAGGTAGAATTCTGAGCCAATCCGCTATTAGATCAACCCCCCAAGCCATTCAGGGCGGGTCTGGAGGAGTGGAAAAGGGTAAAAAGAAAGAAGAAACATCCATGGCGGCATCGGGTGCAAGAAGACACATTGATCCTAGATCCATGTTCCCGGAAAGAACCCCTCAGCATTATTACTCCCACTAGGACATGGCCTATCTTCCTTAACCGTACACGGTCATGAATGCTCAACCTTATATCCGGCCGCAGCAACAAGCCAATATAAACTAAGCGTTATTTCGAAGAAACCAACCTCCTCACCAAAACCACTACAACCCCCATCCTCTACAGAATAACTTTACCCCTTGTGAGCCACCCAGAAGGTAAACTTTTACACCAATTGGTGAATCCTACTCCAGTCTGTTTCTAAAACTTGTCCAAATGGGTCTGCTGCAACCAGTTCCTCAAATAAGGCAAAACCCAGCATCATCTACTTACAGAGCTGGTGTCAGATGTGCCTATCACTCAGGGGCAGAAGGGCATGACACGGATGATTGTTGGACCTTGAAAAGAGAAGTGCAGAACTTGATAGAGCAAGGAAAAATAGGCTTAAGGGATGAGGATGTCCCTAATGTGACTAAGAACCCACTACCAGCCCATAATAATGGGCCAGTAATCGGAATGATTTGTGAGGATAAAGAATTTGACCAGGCATTGAAGGCAATAATTGCCATTGCTGATGTTGAGAGAAAACCAAAAACTGCCTCGAAGCAAGATGAAGGGGAAAAGAAGAACAAAGCCGCCCATTCAAAACCAAAAAAGAAAATTGAAGCAGGAACGGGGGAAATGGCTCCCAAAGATGTGGTTCTATATGTCCCATGAGGCCGCAAAGAAAAGTAGTTGACTTTGAGTCCTCCAAAGAGATTTGAACTAAAAATGGGAACCTAGATATATGTTGCTAAAGACTCTTATGTGGTGCGGGGGACAATTAAGACATAGTCGATCTGATTCTGACTATTGGCCCGGTGGACTTTGAGTTGACCTTCCAAGTGTTAGATATGGACACATCCTATAACTTTCTTTTGGAAAGGCCATGGATCCACGCAACAGGGGACGTACACTCCATTTTCCATCAGATGGTGAAATTTGAACATGAGGATTAAGAGATTGTGGTCAACGGAGAGGATGAACAATCGATCTATCGGGACCCATCTATCCTATGTCTTAAAGCGAGGGAAGGCATTGAGCATATAGTTTACCAAGCCTTTGAGGTTGTGGTGGCAGACCAGCATGATGAAGGAAACCCTTTCCCCCAACCCTTCCTATCAAATGCCTCGATTATGGTAGTAAAAGAAATGATCAGACATGGTTTCAAACCAGGGAAGGGACTTGGGAAATCCCTACAAGGAATAGCTGAACTGGTTACCCTACCTACCACCGAGAAGTTCTTCAGGATAGGCTTCCTACCTACCCCGGATGATATAAGGTGGGCCGATAAAAGAAAGAATGAGGGATGGGTTTCGCCGCAACCACTGCCACATTTGTACAAAAACTTTGTCAAGACGAAGTACAGTGAAGAAGAGGATGATGAGGCCTTTACGGTCGAAGAGATTGAAGAAATATGTGGGGAAATGAGGAAGATACTCTACGAAACCCACATGGTTCAGCCACAACAGAGCTCAAGCACCGCTGAGGTGTTGTACATGGGACCAAGCGCTAAACTGCAGAATTGGAAGGCTACGCCATTTTCGATCAGGCGGGAGTCCTGGTAGACCTGTCCTACTACTTTTTCTGCATTGCGAGTTATTCAAAGGTGTAACTCGAATGTTTTCTTTAGTTTTTGTCTTTAAATTTCCAAATATAAACCCTGTTATCTTCAAATTCCAAGAAATAAATCAATATTTCATCGTTCATCTTTCTCTATTCTTTCTAATTTTGCTATTTTTATTTTTAGTTCTAATAATGCGGCTTTAAATAACATGACATGCTTGCATACTTCATGCCCAGATCCAAACACGTTGTCTAACTGTGAAATAATGAATCAAGAACCGGAATATTATGACGAAGAGGCTTTTAGGGAAATAAATCGAGAATTGGAACAATTTGAGAATAAACCTAAACCAAACGTGAATGATACTGAGTCGGTTATCTTGGGAAATTCTGAAGAAATCTGAGAAACTAAGATAAGCATTCACACATATGCGAAAACCCGAGATGCAATCATCCAACTCCTGTTTGAGTTTAAAGATGTGTTTGCTTGGTCGTACGACGACATGCCAGGGCTAAGTGTTGATCTGGTGGTTCATAAGTTGCCAACTTACCCCTACTGCCCTCCGGTCCAGCAAAAGCAAAGAAAGTTTAAAACTGACATCAGTGATAAGATCAAGGAAGAAATCACGAAACAGTTGAAAGTAGGGGTGATCCGAGTGGTTCCATACACTACATGGTTGGCTAATGTAGTCCCAGTTCCAAAGAAAGACAGGAAGACTCGGGTGTGTGTGGACTACAGAGATTTGAACAAGGCAAGTCCCAAAGACAATTTCCCTTTGCCCAAAATTCATATCCTTATTGATAATTGCGCCAAACATGAGATACAGTCCTTCGTGGATTGTTACACAGGATATCACCAGGTGTTGATGGATGAAGAAGACGCCAAAAAGATAGCCTTCACCATAGCATGGGGTACATATTGCTACAAAATCATGCTGTTTGGTCTGAAGAATTCTGGGGAAACCTACATGATGGTCATGACTGCCATTTTCCATGATATAATGCATCAAGAGATAGAGGTATATGTGGACGACATAATCATCAAGTCCAAAACCCAGGATGACCATGTTCGATATTTGAGAAAATTCTTCGAGCGGTTGTGCACGTATGATTTGAAGCTAAACCTAGCCAAATGTGCGTTTGGAGTCCCATCGGGCAAACTTTTGGGTTTTATAGTCAGCCGGAGAGGTATCAAGTTAGATCCAACAAAAATAAATTCTATCCGGGATTTCCCTCCTCCGAGAACCAAGAAATATGTAATGAGCTTGTTGGGCAGATTAAACTATATCAGCAGGTTCATTGCTTAGTTGAAATCCACATGTGAGCCCATATTCAAATTACAGAAGAAAGATGCAGCAGTCAAGTGGACGGATGAATGTCAAGAAGCTTTTGATAAGATCAAGGAATATCTATCAAATCCGCCAGTCTTTGTCCCACCAAAGGGAGGCCTCTTTTCTTGTACCTGGCAGTCTTGGAAAATTCTTTCCGATGTGTTCTCGGGCAACATGATATAACAGGGAAGAAAGAATAGGTGATCTACTACCTGAGCAAGAGGTTTACCAGCTATTAAGCTAAGTATACTCTGTTGGAGAGAACCCGTTGTGCCTTAACTTGGATCGCTCAAAAGCTGCGACATTATCTGCAAGCCTACACCACCTACCTCGTACCCTCCTTCATCTTGATTATTTGACATGTTGAAACTTGTATATTCTTTTCGAATCTCTCATTACTTTTCTCCAGATAGGTGGATAGATATTCTTACCTTAAGGTTCCTTATCAAGAAACTTACACATATTAGTACACACATGTTCTGCTAAATACCTTATATTTATCTATCATAAGCATGATGCACAAAATCGATTTCCTTTGACTCAACTCTTCCACAGCTATATCACTTACCAATCATCATTCTGGATGTAAGAATCATCGTATTTTGAATAAGATAGAGTTTAGGAAATTGAGTTCATAAAATTGAGCTCTACTACACGATCTAGAGTAAGAAGAAAGAGTGCCAGTGCTAAATGCCGTGTAGCCTCCTACTTATAAGTGTGGTGCACGACACACCCATAAACAAGACTCTACTAGACACATCTTGTAGACTCCCCAAGACAGAACTACTCCGATACCACTTTTGTCATGACCCTAATCGAAAGGCCACGATGGACACCCGGTACCTTACTCAACCGAGTACCAAAATAACATATATTTCTTATCATACTATCATTGGTAAATGGACCAAAAGGGTCTCCATGAGATAATCAGAATAACACATAAGGGAATACAAGATATAGGATGGCCCTACATGATACATAAACTTATACATGTGATATACGGGCCTATAAGGGTGACATGATCATTTGTAAACTCAAAACATAGGCCGACAAAGCCATACAAGTATATATATACCTGGCATGTATCTACAAGCCTCCAAGAGTACATAAATATCATAAAGGTTGGGACAGGGCCCCGCCATACTAGTCAATACATGTGTTTACCTTGAAAATGGTAATAACAATTAGATTTGATTTTGTGGTTTTAAAAATATGTGATCTATTTTTAAGTTAGTTGTTAGGAAATAGATGCTGAGTGAAATATTAGAAAATAAGATAATAGCTTGTAGACAGGTAATAATTAAATCGAATGGCTAGAAATCGGGGCCTCGAGCTTGCATATACGAGGCCTCGAAGGTTAGTAGCCCGACTAAGGGTAGTCGATGGAGGATTAACAGTTATGATAAATTTGATGGCAACTCTTTATGACCAATAATTAGTAAAAAAATGAAGAACAATTAATGAAATGTAATAAATATAAGCAAGACAATAAATGTCTACAATAGGATCAAATAGAGAGTATGTTTGAGTTAGAGAGCAGGAAAATGTTCTTGTATTAGATGTAGTATGTAGTATCTATCCCCCTTACGAAATGACAAGGGTATTCTTTATAGACGAGGGGAATCATAACATATTACAAAGTGTATTTATTAAAAGGATATAAGGTTGGTACATCCATTCAATGCCACTGTACGGGCTTGAACTAGCCTAGTAGGCTAGGTCAGCTTTAATCATGTTCCTTGGGAACTTCCCGCTAGTGCATCATAAATGTTGCTTTACATGGCCTCGAGGTTGATCATTATGTACCCTTAGGGGTGAACTCCGACCTAAACTTCGAGCCTTCCCAGGGTGGTTTCCATGAGGCTCCCTAATGATTATAAAATTGAGCCCTCTAATTTTTACCGTATACAGATAGTCCACGTGTTTCTTAGATTAAAATGATAAGAAATGATTTTGACATCGATCTCGTCAAGTCTCTTATGATGATGTCATACTTTTGACGTCAGCTTTTGCGATGACTAAGTCGTCTCATCAATCCGTCTTTCCTAGGAATATTTAATATAGCGCCAGTTTACTTTCTCAAAGCAATAATATCACCGTCGATCCATCTCCCAACAGGCATCGAATGTGCCTGTCAATACATTTTTGAAACACATTGATTGCGTCATTGGTTACGCTGCCACCTTTTCTATAAATGGAAGCTTTCTTGAACCAAAAATTCATTCAATCGTTCTTCAATAACCTTTTACACCTTTCTTCTCTTCGTCTTCATCCAATGCTATTTCCCATGTTTGAAGCATGTGGCCATAAGATCACATGGTAGTGTTCTCATCAGTTAGGCCTCGACCCTTTCCCTAGAGCTTTCCCCTAATGAGTGGGATTGCACTGGTTTGTTGTTGTTGGCCCAAAATAATGAGAGAGAAATCTCAAATTATCTTCACAATAAAGGACATGCGGACTTTGAACTTCTGCTCGTACCTCTTAAGTACCTGGTGCAGCGCTTCACTCCGTTTGCTTTCCCTAGAGTGAGGTGGTGACATCTAGTAAATGTTGCATCTCGCACCGGTGCAACGTATCAAGAAGTGGATTCACAATAGTAGTGCTGACGAGACCCATACTCTCCAAAATTTTCACCGAGCCACTTCATCATCTTTTTTTGCTTCTTCATCGTTTTCTGCTTCTTTGTACCTTTCCGCCTCAAAAGGGGTTCTTACAGACAACTTTTGGAAGGTTGAGATGGGTACCTAAAGGAAGGGTTCTCGCAGAAACGGCCATCGAAGATGCATCCTTGAGAGTAGATAAGACTTTTAGCGATTATTTTTTTTCTTTGTAAGGACCCTTTGTGGGCTTTTGGAACCACGTGTAAGGACCCTTCGTGTGTCACACATCCTTTTTCCTACGTTTACTACACCCCGTAAAGGGTATAATAATAAAGGGAATTATTTCCAACTTGAAGTGACAATCGGAACGGGATTCTTTAATTACTAAATTTCAGAGTCGTCACTTGGGAGATTAATGGTGTCCCAAGTCACCGGTTGAATCTCGACCCGAGGAAATTATGACTCTGTTAACAGTCCATGAACCAGAAATCCGGGTAAGGAATTCTGTTAACCCGGGAGAAGGTGTTAGGCATTCCCGGATTCCGTGGTTCTAGCACGGTCGCTCAACTTCTGTATTTGATTTTATCTGATTTCAAAACATGTCCTAACTTATGTGCCTTTTATTAGTAACCCGCTTTTATTTTTTATTTTAATAAGAATTGCAACATCGTGAAAATATATCGCGAACCACGTCGCACCAGTGCACCCGGGGCTTTTGACATATTTCGACTTCGTTGAGATTTAGATTTGGGTCACATAAATGTGCACCCGAGTTTACGAAGGTAAATTTATGGCACGCCTTATCAACTTTGCGAGGGCCATGGAATTTGCTAAATGGCACGCCTCGAATTCTAAGTCCTAAAGTTAACTACAGGAACGACCTCTCACCTCAAAATTAACATAAGTCCTAAAGATTGGCTACCCAAGTGTGGTCGGCCTAAGCATACTACTAGGGATCCCAAATAGACAAAACAGAAATCAAGGCTAGAGAAGTATCCAAAGCTTAACGATATAATATTTTGCCCGAAACCCATGCTTATTTTCATAAACCAATTCCGCAATCAAGAGCACGTTCACATAGAGAGCACAATTTCATATTAAAATTAATGATTTTTCCTTAAACTTTAACAAAGTTAACTAACTTAGAGTATGACTTCAACAAGAGGGCCATACAAATTAAACGATAAACCATTCCTAATTCAACCAAAAATGATATTAAGTTCAGTGTTGTCGTCTGCTTCCTCATATCCTTATTTGGCAGAATTTTGGTCCATAAAAAATCTATGGCTTGGTTTTCACGCTTGATTCCAGGAAATTTTGCTTAAAAATAACGTAAAGAATTTTGCTTCCTTGGAACTTTGATCATGCTAAGTATTTAGAGTAACATGGAGTAGATAACTACATGAACAACTTCAAACATAATCACCAACTAGACAAATCACAAAATTAAATTACCAACCCAATAATTAACACTAAACTGGAATAAAATGAGTAGAGGATTAAGGAACGGAACCTCGAAACCTCGATCTGCGACAAGGACTCAAATCGGAATCAACCTCGACGGACTTTGACGAACTCAAACCTCGACACTCACCGGAACCAATGACGCTACTACCATAACGATGGAAATACTGAACCAAAGCCAAACGATATACGCGAAAAATGCCCAAGAACTATTTCTAGCCAAACTCAGCACAAAAACATCACAAAATCTAGAACCTGTTAGATTTACACGCATCCGACATAGGAGTAAAGCACGCAGGGATATTGGTGATGAAACTGTGGACTATTTTCTACTCGTTCATCGTCGACGATGCGACTTCGACAATACAAAGACAACAGAGGGCAGAGGAAGGGAAAGGAGCAGCGACGATGGTGAACTGAGGTCGTTTTGGTTGGTGAAGGCTTAGAGTTGATGGTTGTTGCGTGTTCGTCGTGAGGGGTTGTTGTTTATTGACTGGTTAGTTGCTGCCGCTAGTTTGGACGTGAGGAGACGACTGGTGAGGGTCGTTTTTGTGATGAACTTTCCCATACGTTATTAATCTATTTGTTTGCACTTTCCCAGACGTTATTTTTTTTGTATTTTTCCTCCTCCAGCTCTTTCTTTTCCTTTTCTTTTTGGGCATATCTCTTAGGTCCTAGTGGTTGCTCTGATGGTAAGCAACCCCCACTTCCAACCGAAAGGTTGTGAGTTCGAGTCTACCCAAGAGCAAGGTGGGAAGTTCTTGGAGGGAAGGATGCCGGGGGTCTATTTGGAAACAACCTCTCTACCCCAGGGTATGGTTAAGGTCTATGTACACACTACCCTCCCCAGACCGCACTAAGTGGGATTATACTAGGTTGTTGTTATTATTGTTGTTGTTATCTATTAGTTCCTAGTAGTGTATATTGTGTGTGTATTTATAGTGATGGGGTGGGGAGTAGTTTTGGGGGGGAAATATTTTGGGGAGAAAAGATTTTGGTTTTTTCAAATATTTGGCCAATTTGAATTTAAGACCAAGCCTTTTCACTTCCCTCTTCTTTTTGTTGTTCTTTTCTTTCTTTATTTAACTAAAAACCTAAACTAGAATCCTAAATTAATTCAATCGTAAAATTAAGCTAATTATCTAACTATGTAAGAATGATCATTTTTTGTGATTTTTGATTAATAGTACAATTAACTCAATATAATTAATTCCTAAATGCGAATTAAACCTAAGGTGACATGAAATTAAAATGTGACACTTTTTTATGGTTTTTCTATGATTTTAAAAAAATATTAAAAATGCATGAAGTGCAACTAAATAAAGAAAAACACCTAAAAATCAATTAAAATTATTTTCATATAGGGCAAAAATCACGTGCTCACAGCTGCCCCTCTTTGCTCGGGAACACGAAGAGTTTTCGTGCAAAGACAAAGTGAGCGGATACGAGCGATTTTTGTCCGTTTGAATACTCCGTGGGAAGCATTTTTGAAAGTTTTGACCGCACCCTGCTTCACAGGTTGCCTACATATCCTGGGCTAAACAGGAATCAGGTCAGTGTAGTTCGGGAGTGATGGAGTACCGAGGTTGAGAGTCGAGATTCCGTCCGAGGCTCTGGTCCGCTGTCCCGTTATTACATCAAAATTGAAAAAGACTAACTAAGCCTATCAACTACGAGTTACAAGATTCCTATCTATGAGTCTTCTGAAGCTTGATCTTGAGTCTTGGTTGATGCTTCATGCAGACCCTGATCTGAATCTTGATGCTTGTTAGCAGTAGGTGTTGGTTCAATCTTCTTCAGCTTTTGGATCAAGACCGGACATGTAGTGCTTATGACTTCAACCACGTCTTGAGCAGTTCACATCTTTTCCTGCTTCTGAATTTTGAAGCTCACTTTTTGTTCTTTTTGTTCTTTTCTTTATTTTGGATTGAGACTCATTCTTTCTCCCATCTCGAATTGTGTGCCTCGAGGTCAAACCTGCTCAGCACCTTGAACCATTTTCCCTTGAAACTTGAACTGTCTTCCTTCAAAACTGTTTTCCCTTGAAACTTGAATTGTCTTCCGTCGACACTGTTTTCCCTTGAAACTTGAGTTGTCTTCCCTTGCTCTCCAGTTGCCGTTTTGAATTGTAAAATGAGATGTTTTCCCTTCTTCAACTGCTGAACTTGAATGTATTGAACTTGAATGTATTCCTCTGTTATCCAGGCGAGCTCCTGATTGCTGGACTTGAAATTGAATGTATTCCTCTGTTATCCAGGCGGGCTCCTGACTTCATAAAAATAGACAAAACAAAGAAAA
>MU703269.1:62284-85026 GCA_026770625.1 Nicotiana glauca
TTTTTGGCTGTTTTTGCAAAAGGGGTGGTTGGACCCGATGAGGGTTGCCTACGTATCTCACATCCGGTGAGAATCAAACCAGCGTAGTTCGGGCAAATTAACGAACTATTTTAAAACAAGACTCTTTTTTCATTTTTATTTTTTTGGCATTTCAAAAGCAAATAACAAAACTACTTTCAAAAGCAATACTCTTTTTTCATTTTCATTTTTCATGGCAAGACAACCCATTTTCCTTGTTTCTTTTTGAAAACAACACAAAATAACGAATCTTTTTTTTTCCTTTTTTATTTTCAACAAACAAATAAACAACCTATTTTTCTCAACTTAAAATAAAGAATCTTTTTCTTTTTCTTTTTCTGTAAACAACTTCCAAAAGACTATTTTTTTTATATTTTTTCTTTGCTTTTAGTAAAACAAAATATTTCCTTTTTTTTTATTTTTTTGAAATTTCGGTAGAGTTTCGACAGCATTTGTGCATCGGTTTTTCTAAAACTAAATAATTAATTCTTTACACTGCTATTTCTCTCTTTTTCTCTTTTTCTCAATTTCACAAAATTTTCGATGTTCAAAAGCCAGTCAGCATGCGGGCCCGATACAAATAAATGCAACACGTAAAATCTACCATGGTGGTCGTTTCATTTCTGGTTACCTGTCCTAGACGGAACCAACCCCTGTGTTAAGTCCCCTAAGTCATATGCACGTGATGCAAATAAGCGTTCCTATTAAGGATCCAGCATGGAGTCAAGTTATTCTAAGTTCAAAACCTGGGTATATGTTCTAGACTGTGTACCCGAGCGGACAACTCGAGTCGAGGAGGGGGCTACGTACTGGGAACCAAAAGGCCATCCGGCTTAGTAACTTGTCTGGCCTCTTTCTTATTTAAAGGTATTGACACTAACAAAATAGGGAATCTCAACCAGTAAGCACATCCCCAGAGGTGAGAAGAGAAGGATTTCAGCACAGTTTATATACAGTTAAGATAATATCAAAGCGGTAAACATTTGGCATATTAAGCATGAAAACATGTAAAAAAATCAGATATAACCAAATACAACAATTATTCTGAGCCCGAATTCTAAACCGTGAACCAAAGTTCTGGGTTTGTTTCCCCAGCAGAGTCGCTAGAGCTGTCACACATCCTTTTTACTACGTTTCCTACACCCTGTAAAGGGTATAATAATAAAGGGAGTTATTTCCAACTTGAAGTGACAATCGGAACGAGATTCTTTTATTATTAAATTTCAGAGTCGCCACTTGGGATATTAATAGTGTCCCAAGTCACCGGTTGAATTCCGACCCGAGAAAACTATGACTCTATTAACAGTCTGCGAACCAGAAATCCGGGTAAGGAATTATGTTAATCCGGGAGAAGGTGTTAGGCATTCCCGGATTCCGTGATTCTAGCACGGTCACTCAACTACTGTATTTGATTTATCTGATTTCAAAACATGTCCTAACTTATGTGCCTTTTATTAGTAACCCGCTTTTATTTTTTATTTTAATAAGAATTACAACGTCGTAAAAATATATCGCGAACCACGTCGCACCAGTGAACCCGGGGCTTTTGACACATTTCGACTTCGTTGAGATTTAGATTTGGGTCACATAAATGTGCACCCGAGTTTAAGAAGGTAAATTTATTAAACACGCGCCTAAAGCAATTACGCGTTAGCAACTTTGAGAGGGCCATGGAATTTGCTAAATGGCACGCCTCGAATTCTAAGTCCTAAAGTTAACTACGGGAACAACCTCTCACCTCAAAATTAACATAAGTCCTAAAGATTGGCTACCCAAGTGTGGTCGGCCTAAGCATACTACTACCGATCCCAAATAGACAAAACAGAAATCAAGGCTAGAGAATTATCCAAAGCTTAACGATATAATATTTTTTTCCCGGAACCCATGCTTATTTTCAGAAACCAATTCCGCAATCAAGAGCACGTTCACATAGAGAGCACAATTTCAGATTAAAATTAATGATTTTTCCTTAAACTTTAACAAAGTTAACTAACTTAGAGTATGACTTCAATAAGAGGGCCACACAAATTAAACGATAAACTATTCCTAATTCAACCAAAAACGATATTAAGTTCAGTGTTGTCGTCTGCTTCCTCATATCCTTATTTGGCAAAATTTTGGTCCATAAAAAATCTATGGCTTTGCTTTCACGCTTGATTCTAGGAAATTTTGCTTAAAAAATAACGTAAAGAATTTTGCTTCCTCGGAACTTCGATCATGCTAAGTATTTAGAGTAACATGGAGCAGATAACTACATGAACAACTTCAAACATAATCACCAACTAGACAAATCACAGAATTAAATTACCAAACCAATAATTAACAATAAACTGGAATAAAATGAGTAGAGGATTAAGGAATGGAACCTCGGAACCTCGATCTGCGACAAGGACTCAAATCGGAATCAACCTCGACGGACTTTGACGAACTCAAACCTCGACACTCGCCGGAACCAATGACGCTACTACCATAACGATGGCGATACTGAACCAAAGCCAAACGATATACGCGAAAAATGCCAAAGTACTATTTCTAGCCAAACTCAGCACAAAAACATCACAAAATCCAGAACCTGTTAGATTTACACGCATCCGACATAGAAGTAAAGCACGCAGGGACAATGGTGATGAAACTGTGGACTATTTTCTACTCGTTCATCATCGACGATGCAACTCTGACAATACAAAGACAACAGAGGGCGGAGGAAGGGAAAGGAGCAGCGACGATGGTGAGCTGAGGTCGTTTTGGTTGGTGAAGGCTTAGAGTCGATGATTGTTGCGTGTTCGTCGTGAGGGGTTGTTGTTTATGGACTAGTTAGCTGCTGCCGCTAGTTTGTACGTGAGGAGACGACTGGTGAGGGTCATTTTTGTGATGAACTTTCCCAGACGTTATTAATCTGTTTGTTTGAACTTTTCCAGACGTTATTTTTTTGTATTTTTCCTCCTCCAGCTCTTTTTTTTCCTTTTTTTTGGGCGTATCTGTTAGGTCCTAGTAGTGTATATTGTATGTGTATTTATAGTGATGGGGTGGGGTGTAGTTTTGGGGGGAAAATATTTTGTGGAAGATTTTGGGGGGAAAATATTTTGGTTTTTTCAAATGTTTGGCCAATTTGAATTTAAGACCAAGCTTTTTCACTTCCCTCTTCTTTTTGTTGTTCTTTTCTTTCTTTAATTAATTAAAAACCTAAACTATAATCCTAAATTAATTCAATCATAAAATTAAGTTAATTATCTAACTAAGTAAGAATGATCATTTTTTGTGATTTTTGATTGATAGCACAATTAATTCAATGTAATTAATTCCTAAATGCGAATTAAACCCAAGGTGGCATGAAATTAAAATGTGACCCTTTTTTATGGTTTTTCTATGATTTTAAAAAAATATTAAAAATGCATGAAATGCAACTAAATAAAGAAAGACACCTAAAAATTAATTAAAATTATTTTCATGTAGGGCAAAAATCACGTGCTCACATCGTGCACTTTTATAATCATCGTTTACTAATGAAATATGTATCACGCCCCGACCTCAGGGAGCGCGACCGGCCCGCGACCGATGGAAATCCGATCGAGCAAGCCTTACCTGGACACTTCCTACCCAACTCGATAGAGTTACGACATCCGATTCCGTTTAGTGTAATTAAAAAGTAAAAGGGGTTGCACATTCAATCATGGATGTCTTATTTTATAACACAATATTAAACCGTAATTAGGCTTCCAAGATTCCATACAGTTATAGTTTAGTACATGTCAAGTTTAGTTCCCAAAAGTACATACAGTTGACAATCTAAAACGAAAAGTTTCAAAATACAACGTGATTCTAAGACCACCCGGCCACCCATACATGACCCACATAAATGTCTACGGATCAACTAAGGGAAAAATGTGATAACTTACACAAAAGAAGAGCTGCAAACCCCTGGGAGGAATGGGGGCTCACGGAGACAACTATGAAGAGAACACGAGTGCACCACTATCTTCAATCGGAACTATCAGCAACGGAACCACCTACATCCATTCAAAGATGTAGCGCCTCCGGCAAAAGGGACGTTAGTACTGTCGAATAGTACTAGTATGTAAGGAAAACACAATTCTTAATAGGATGAACAGTGAACCAATGGAAGACAATTATATCATCAACAATTACATCACACAAGTTCAAGGAGGAGCACCAAATAAGTTTCACACTATTTTTTTAAGTCTTTCCGTTCTTTTAGGTTAATATTCTTTAATGCCAATTACCACATCTTAAAATATAATGCCACCATGGGGTTTTCACACGGAGTCCGGTCTCGGCCCGACCGGCTAAGACATCCCAAGTGAGACATATCCATATTCACAATAATGTTCCGGAACCCAATATAAATGCCACCATGTGTATAGTATGGCGTCTGGTCTCGGCCGGATCGGTTAATCCATCTCACTTGGGACATAGCCTCTTTTAATTACTATTTAGTTCCCATTTCCTTCCATGTTTTTCCCAAACCTTGTACAACACCTCTTTTCATTTATTTGTTCCTTGGCACTTAGATACATCAACACAACACAAGTCTTCCCTTTTGTCAATTCGTTCATGTAATTTTATCATTCATTTTTCAAGGGATATCATACAAGGCATGCACATGCTCAAGAAAATAACAAACACTTGAAAGACATGATCACCTTAACAATTATCATGATTTCAAATAAGCACATGGAACAATGTGGAACGAAAGTTCGTCACCCAACACATTAATGCAATCAATCAAGTGGAATCAATTTGAAATTTCAAGCCAACCATTTGAACACTAAGAATTCAACACTAAAAAGAAAGGGGTTAGCCATATATACCTGAATAGAGTCTCCCTTAATTACTTACAATAAATTCCAGAATTCCCTAGCAACTTCGATCTATTTTATGGGAGCCATGAATTTAGCCAAGAATTAGAGATACGACTAAGATTCTAGCTCATTTGAGCATATTGCCAAACACTAGGTGTACATTGTGGGTTTTGGATCCTTTTGTGAGAGATTCTATCACTTTCTACCCCAATTACCATCTTTTTAACTCACAATCTTCCCATACCCCATTGTTACTCATGCATGCAAGATAGTAAATTCCTATCCCAATGAACTCAGCCTTGATTACTCGTTTTTAGATGAAATTTCGATATTATATGTTAGGGAATAAGGTCTCACCTCTTAGGATGAAGACCCAACTGCTTTACTTGATAATCTTCAAGGGTTTGGGGAAAGATTTAGAGAGGACATGATGGAGGTCACTTCTTCTCACTCTAGGACTCCTCTCTCTCTCTCTCTCTCTCTCTCTCTCTCTCTCTCTCTCTCTCTCTCTATGTTGTGAAAATACAAAAAAATGGTCTATTGTGGTATTTTTAATTGGGTGGGATCGGATTTAAAATTTATATAATAGGAGCTCCGAGTCTGATCTGTGATCACAAAAGTCAAAATGCGATCCGCATAATGGACCGAAAAAATACTCCCAAAAGCTGGACACACTGACTAGCTTTGTTGCAGAAATGCGGTCTGCATTCACGTTCTGCGGTCGCATAATACACCGCAGAACTGCCCTTCTCAAAATCCCTAGGAAATTATGAGACGACTATGCGGTTTGCATTTTGGTTATGCAAACGCATAATTGACCGTATAGTTGACTTCAAATTTGTCCAACACACTGACTCACTCTGTGGTAGAAATGTGGTCTGCATACCTGATATGCGATCGCATAATTGCACTTTTCAGGAAAATATAATTTCTTGACTTTTTAATGCATAGCTTAGTCCAACAAAGGGTCCGATCCGCGGCTCGTAAGCTAGCCGCGAAGAATTTTACACATTTCTAACACATATCCCTACTAGGCATTACGAGCTTACAGGTTTATAGAAAAATAATCTTTCACGGGCCACACAATGTGTTTCTTAAATTGTTCTCTGATTTATGTGGGATTTCCTTTTATTTGAGTTTGCAAAAATCGGTGCATGTGATTTTTTCGATAAGTCCAAATAGCAAACCTGAGTGTAGGAATTTCCTTGGTTTATGATTGGTAAATATGATTTTCCCTTGGATCCTTTGTCATTCCTCGAACCAAGTTTGGGTTGACTTGATACAAACTTAGGTGGTTGGAACTGAAAACTTTGAATTGAGTGAGAGTGAGGCCTCGATTTTTAGAACAAAACTTAGTCCTTTTAGAGCCCGTCGATAATCCTCGAGGGATAATTTGCTTGAGCCTCTGAGAATAAAAATATTCCTTAGGCTTTGGAAGACAGTCCCCGAGTGAGGGTTCGCTCAAGCTCGGGCGACCTAAAAACTTGTTTTGAACTTAGAGTGAAGATAGACTTAAGGCGTTATAGATGGACTCCGGATGAGTGTACGCCTGGACTCGGATAGCCCCTTGATTAAAGTAACTGAGAGGATATTTAACTTGATCCGAATGCAGAAAATAGCCCTAAGGCTTTATTAGTAGTTTTAGAGTGAAAATTTACTTCGGCTTAGGTAGCTCGAGAGCAAAATATGACCCGTATTTGAAATAGTAGAAATCATCGAGGTAGGGTACCACCTCGAGGTCCAGCTTATATGAGTAGATCTGTAGAGCTTATCTTTCATTTTGATTGAGATCCTCAAGATCAGGCACTATCTCGAGGCTCATAGTAATATTAATGGTTCCTTAAAGCCTTTAATTATGAAAGCAGAAATCCTCGATATCGGGTACAATCTCGAGGTTAGGTTGATGCGGGGGTGTTTGATCCCAAAAATGTCGTACGATAGCGTTAACTATATGACATGGTTATGAAACGACCAAGGCGACCCCGTCGATACGTCTTCCCAAACTGGTAATGGCTTTCTCTGATTTTACCATAGTTATGGCTGCTATGCCAGGATATGTTTGGCAAGAAGAAGGAAGTTCCGCCTCTGGTTCTAGCTTGGTTGGTGGTGCACTGTCGGTATCAGGCGAGCCAGCCTCGGGACATTTTTCTTGTTAGGGGACTTTTTGTCAGAAAAACCTCCTAATGTTCAAGGTCATTGGGAGTATGCCTCGAAGTTTATTTCTTTATAGGATAGGGGCACCTTGAGTAAGTAAGGAAAGATTATGGATATGGGGAAAAGGTAGTACTGCAGGTACCTTCCCGTGAAGAGAGCATCATGGATCATGCCGAGGAGTTTTTGAACGTATACACGTACCCCTTTAAGTTGGGTCCTATTGATAGCGTTGTGCTCGAATTCTGTCGAAAGTATCAGGCTACCTTAGCACATATTCATCCATTATTTTGGAGGATATTATTGATGATGAGATTCTTTGCGGAGGAAGCATGGCTTAAGTTCACCCTTAGTCATCTCATCAGGTTGTACCAGTCTTTTTACGACCGAGGCCTGCTAACCCTGCGATGTCGATCCACATGGACCTTCATTATCGGTGATGAAGAAGATACGAATGGGGGATGGATGAGCCGATTCGTCTGAATACAAACTATTGATATTATCCCTACGGAGTTTCTGCCATTTTCTGAGGAATGGAATTTTACACGTAAGTGGTACACTTGTGCCTTCGTTGTTTTGCTTATGGCGGAGGCGGACTTCCGTAAATGCGCTTTTCTTTCCCTTTATGCAGAAATTCCATAAAAAATGGTAATAACAATTAGATTTAATTTTGTGGTTCTAAAAATATGTGCTCTATTTTTATGTAGGTTGTTAGGCAATAGATGCTAAGTGAAAGATTATAAAATAAGATAATATCTTGTAAACAGTGTAATAATCAAACTGAATGGCTGGAAATCGGGGCCTCGAGGTCGAGTCGGATGCCCTACTAAGGGAAGTCGATGAAGGATTAACAGTTATGATAAATTTAATGGAGGCTCTTTATGACCAATAACAAAAATAAATGAAAAACAATTAATAAAATATAATAAATATAAGCAAGACAATAAATGTAAGCAATAGGATCAAACGGAGAGTATGTTTGAGTTAGAGAGCAGAAAAATATTATTCTATTAGATGTAGTGTGTAGTATCTATCCCCCGTTAAAAATTGAAAAAAGTCCCCTTTATAGATGAGGGGAATCATAACATAGTACAAAGTGTATTTATTAAAAAGACATGAGATTGGCACAGCCATTCAATGCCACTATAGGGGCTTGAACTAGCCTAGTAGGCTAGGTCAGCTTTAATCATGTGCCTTGGGAACATCCCGCTAGTGCATCATAAACGTTGCTTTATAATACCTCGAGGTCGATCATTATGAACCCTTAGGGGCAAACTCCTAGCTAAACTTCGAGCCTTACAGGGGTGGTCTCAACGAGGCACCCTAATGATCATAAAATCGAGCCCTCTGATTTTTATCGTATGCAACATATCCAAATCATAATGATCAAATAGGAAACTCTGTAGCAAGTGGAGTGCACTAACACCTTTCGTTGGGCGGAGCCTAATAGGTGAACGGTTAACCTATCTTTCAGGACCTGCGAGCATAAAACGCAACGTCTCCGGTAAAGGAAATGTCAATACAAATAATATACCGAGTATGTAAGAAATAAAAGCAGTATATAATTGACATGAAAGAAATATTGAGTTAGTACTCAACCTGTAAGTCTGAGTAGCTCGGTGAATCATAAAATATTTATAATGCCATGCATGTGCATGTAAATGTCATATCATGTATAAGCATATGCGTACATATCATGATCAAGCTTCTGAGGGCAGCTCATCATATCATATCGGCTTCTATGGGCAAAATCATCTACATATACCAACTGATCAGATGGTGGTGCATATATAATGCCATAACCTTTTCCACTATCCCATATACATATACTATACGCGTATATAAT
The DNA here is from genome assembly GCA_026770625.1 of Nicotiana glauca. Taxonomy (NCBI): domain Eukaryota; kingdom Viridiplantae; phylum Streptophyta; class Magnoliopsida; order Solanales; family Solanaceae; genus Nicotiana; species Nicotiana glauca. The sequence goes on from MU703269.1 coordinate 71,120, forward strand.
GCCATATGGTCATGGGCCAATATAATGTATATGAATACAATGCATAATGAAGTAAGTCAATAAAATCTCTCAAAATGTCATGACACCCATGAATAGACGATATGTTAGTAGGACATATAGGAAATCAAGAACATAGGCAACCCTAGTACTTCTAAGAATAGAATCATTTGTGAAGCTTACATACTTGCTCGTTTCATTGTATCATATGGATCGTGCCAAAAGGAAAGAAGGTATAGCTTTAACATAATGTATGATATCTTCTTTATTATTCAACCAAGCTTAACACAACGTCTTGCATCTACAACAAGTGAAATAATATTGCTGTTAACATATAATGTCGTACCATCATATTTGGCTGGTCATATGGCTTAAGAAAAATCGGTCAGAACCTCCCCTAATTTTAATACATCGCAAAGACCACTTAGAGTTATCAACAGCCCAACAACAATAACTATAACCAACAATAGAAATAACAATAATGTAATCCAATATGAATTTCTCCGATTATCTTAACAATCATACTGAGCGGCAAGCTCGTTTTTACTCATAACAAGATATGAATTGAATCCAACTCATATTTCATAAATTATTTTACAACCTTCAGAGCATCATACTTATACGTACCATATTATTTCTAGTTTAAAACATAAACAAAATGCCTTTCAAAAAGCCCCATACGTCCAACATCTTAATTTTTACCGTCAATCACATATTTTTCATTTTTCTTCCTCAGTCAACTTAATTAACACCTAGAAAATCTTAACAAGATCAACCACAAAATTATCAAATTATTTTTAATAATTTCTAGCCACCACAAACCATATATTTGGCCACAAAACAGCCCAACAAAGAGACAACCATATCTCATGTTCTTTTAAGTGTTATCTTATGGTTTTTCACTCAAACAATAGAACCAACACAAGATTAGACTTAGGAACAGTTAAGAAGATGTTCTACAACCTTGGACAACATCTACAGCTTGAAAACCTATCTCAACTTAGCTCACAATAGCTCTCAATCATATGACAATATCATAAAAGTATTTTTTTGTAGTCTTTAACACCTTTGATAATGATTTGAGTCGATTTCCCTTTAATATGGTTCTTGGGATCTTTGACCTGCTCTTAGAGAGCAGTGAGAGTGTTTGGTGTAAGTTTTCTGTGTATAATGATGATATATGCAAATTATAAGATAACTTATAAGCCCACTTCCTCTATTCTCCAAGCAGGTGGGTAAGCTCCCTTCTTGGCAGCTTGAGCGGTAAATCTAAATATATTGGGAGAAAACTATATCACAACTTGGCCTCTAAAACTGCCAGTTTCTCCGAAGTGCGGCGACGTGACTTGGCGACCCTAATTTATAAATTCATATTTCTCTACCCTAATGCCATATTGATAATTGGTTGGACCATTTGAAGCTAGATTCCAAGAACTTTATTTTGGTATATAATATATCCCAAAATATTTCATATAACACATAAAATGTATTGCTCAAAATGCTTCATTACAAGGCAAATCCTCAATCGATTTTTTCGCAACTTAAATCCGATTTTTTCCAAATATTATATTTCATATACAAACATCATATATAGTCATATGATGACTTTAAATGTATTTAAATTATGATTAACAAGTCTCGTATTCATCTTAACATACTTAAGACTTCAATAAACAATTCTTATCTTTGTAGAAGGATTTCGTCATTTTATTTTTGAGTTTACATTAGATAATCCTATAATGACAGTGACGTCTTAAGTAGGGGATGTAAAAATATTAAATCAATTTATGCGCTTTCAAAGAAGATAAAATTTAAGAGCTTACATCAACTGACTTACGACATACCTTCATTTACAAAAATATGGGGTGTAACATTAAACTTTCATACATTCAATTTTTAATAAAAATTAATAACTCGAGCAAGGGACCTCCAATTCTGATTCCGGGCATAACTCAAGATCAGGACTTCCGATTTTGATTCCATGCATAAGCCTAGATACAAAATTTCGAGACGGACCTATCGGGACCGTCAATACATAGATTGGGGTCCGTTTGCTCAAAACTTTGACATCCGGACTGCACACACAAACCGAGGAATGCTAAATTGAGGTTCTTAAGGCTTTGAAATACAGAATTTGGTTCTAAAACAAAAGATGACATATAGGTTCATCACATGAATATGATATTTTAGAAGTTAAATAGTGATAAGGAATGAATATTCAAGCAATGGACAATGGGATTTTGAGGTTGGAGCTAAAGTTTCTCTATGGAAATACATTATCCAACTTTAATATATTATATCTCCTAATATAAAAGGAGTTTTATCATTATTCTTTGTAAAACTATAGAGGTTTTAGTCTAGTTTCCAACGGTTCAAACGGCTTGTCGTTTCAACTCTCCTATTCAAATTTATGGTCTTTTTACTAGACACTACCAAAGATGTGTGTCCAGGTGCACGTACATGCTTCTAGGTGCGCGGCAGCGCTCGCTTGTCTTCAGAAAACTTAAGTTAGGCCTTTTTGTAATTTTTGAGCATTCCCCTTCACCTATATAAAACCTAAGCTCATCTCAAAATATGTATCTTGAATTTTTGGAAAAACTTTTGGATAAAAGAAGGTAAGGAAACAACAGAAATTTTGTAACACTTCATCCGAATCATTTAATACGAAAGTTTGTTTGAATCTGTAGGTTGTAATATTTTATTGTTCTCTTAATATTCTTTTAATGAATAATTTCTCCATTATAGAGTACTCCTTCTTGGAGTTTTTGACAGATATTGTGTCTTGATTATTATTCGAGGATTTGACTTTTGTAATGTTTGAATTCGTTGAAAGAGTTTTTGTTACGATATGTCGTTAGGCAAACCAATGGTGAATTAAAATCTTAATTACTCATTTTATTGGTTTGAAATCATGAACCTCATTAAATAAACAAGATAAAATTTGGCACTTATAGAAATTTGTGCTTTTCTTTATCAAATTCAAAATATAATGAATCATGAAGTGAAATGATTGTGATGACAATAATAATAATAAAAATAAAAATAATAATCATGATAATAATAATAATAATAATAATAATAATAATAATAATAATAATAACAATAGACATAATAATAATAATAATGGGAACAAAAATAAGAACATTCAATAGGAACCCCCAAAACCCGGTGTCCCGGTGTCACGAGTGCATGAGCTTGTACTAGAAAGTACAATAACAATACAACATATGTCTGGAATACAAGATAGACAAATAATTATAATGGAGACTCTGTGTGTCGTGGATCATAGCATGGAATGCAGCTCACTAAAAAGCCCCCTCTGCAATTGCGCATATGCACCTAAATGATCACCAAGTCAACCTGTTAGATCCTGCACATTTAGTGAATAAGTGTAGTATTAGTACATAAATCAACGCATACCCAGTAGGTATCCAGTCTAACCCCGAATAGGCAGTAACGAGGGGTCGACATTAAAACTTACTAGTGGTCCAGTAAATCAAATATAATAAAATAGGCAAGCATGAAACATGGTAAATAAACAACGAGTACCGATATAGGAGAATAATACGGTCTACAGTTGATCAATGAACACAATTCCCAAATTACCGGATACCTCATCAAATGGAATATGTAATGGTCAATACCGAATCAACGGTCACATCTCAAGTCCGGGAAACTCATGAATATGCAGACTCCTTATCAATTATTTCGCTTGATTTTGTCGAAGAGAGAGGCCCGAACCAATAGGGTTGTTTAATAGAATTGTCGAGGCGAACGGCTCGATCCCATAAGAATATGATACATGATACTGCCGATACGAACGACCCGATCCCATAAGAGTGTATTACAGTACCATATTGAGGCGAACGACCCAATTCTATGAGAATATGATACATAATACTGCCTAGGCGAATGACCCTATTCCATAAGAGTGTGCTACAATATCATGACGAGGTAAATAGACCGATCTCATAAGAGTGTGTTACAACATTCTTTAGAGGCGAGTGAATCGATCCCATAAGAGTGTATTACAATATCCTACTGAGGCGAGCAGCCCAATTCCGTGAGAGTGTATTACAATAATCCTGCTGAGGCGAACAACTTGATCCCATTAGTGTAAGAAGCTTTAACGGGTCCTTGAACCCACTCACGAATATACGTGTGAGTTAGGAAATTGAAGGAAACTTTTCAATAAATACGCGTAATACCGAACAAATTCATAGCGGAAGCACATTTTTCACGGCTAATCAAGTAGCTCGTGAAAATTTTAAAATATAGAGTGCATTACTCAATGCGAGTATAGTCGCAGGTCATTATGCAAATTAAAGCATTAAACAAACAAGATTTACTCAAATAGTAGAACAATGGCATGGGGTGAGCCTATGTCTACCCGGACATACTCAGAAATTTTAGCATATGCACGGACACTCGTCACCTCATACTTGTGTAGCTCTCGCAACATGTAGCGCATAATAGATATAATACCTACGGGGTAAATTCCCTCCCACAAAGTTTGACAGGAGACCTACCTCACTCCAAAGTTTTATAACCGGCTCCAACGCCTCTCTACCACCTCAAACCGATGCACATCGATACGATACTAGTCAAATAAGGTGAAAACCAATAAAAAATATACTCTAATACTCATATTTTTTTAATTTAAAATAATTCCCATCTTCGCTCGAAAAGTCAACAAGGTCAATCCTCGAGCTCCCATGCCCGAATTTCAAAAAGTTTCCAACATAAATATTATCCATAATACCACGAACACAAATATGTAATTTATTCCTAATTCTATGTCCAATTTCGTTGTAAAAATCCAAAAATACCCATTCTTGGTTTTTTTTCAAAATCTCAAAATTTGGACCAATTATCATGTTAAAATTTCATATGTGTTCATGAAATATAATCAAAGGTGGTTCAGAAACACTTATTCCCAAGAGGTGGATGAAATAACATTCCAAATTCCATATGTGTTAATGAAATATAATTAAAAGTGATATTGAAACACTTATCCCAAGGAGGTGGATGAAATAATACTCCACAATTCGCCTAGGCTTCCCTTCTATGCAATCGCGGACAAGACCTTGCAATCACGGCGGCCCAACAGACCTTGCCCAGAAAATCTTCTTATGCGAGCGTGATAACATTCTGTGATCGCAAAGCATAACCAGACAAGCTTACGCGCATGCGAGCCAAACCATGCGAACGCGAAGCAAATTAACCCCAGCCTTAGAAATTATCCTACACGATTGCGTGAGTCCTTCAACAATCGCATAACACAACTCTCTCAAACATGCCTGCCTCCTGAACTCATTGCATTCTCAACACAGCTCACACGAACGCGAAGAAACACCTGCTCCATCTATGCGATCGTGATGAACAAAACTTCCACCACCCCCACTAACCCTTTGTGATTGTATCCTTACTTCTGTGATCGCAATGCACACCTAACACTATAAACCACTAGTGACAAAAAAAGATGAATTGATCCTAAACTCACCCGAGGCCTTCGGGACCTTGTCCGATCACAACAACAAGTCCCACTACCTTACCAAAACTTATACAAAGTCTAGAAATATCATGAATAACATCAAAATCATGAATCGACGATCACAATTATTCTTTCAAGCTAGAAATACCATGAATAACATCAAAATCATGAATCGACGATCAAAATTATTCTTTCAACTTTCAAACTTCTAAACTTCGATGAATGCGTCTGAATCTTATTTAAATATTCCGGAATTATGCAAAATTTTGCATACAAGTCAGTCAGTCACAATTCATGATACGAAGCTATTCCAAGGCTCGGAATTCCAAACGGACATTGATAATACCAAAATTCACGTCAAATCAAACGTACGAAATTTCTTTCAACTTTCAAAATGCCAACTTTCCGCAATAAGCGTTGAAATACTCCTGGGCGACCCGATACTCAACCCGAACATACGCCCAAGTCAGAAATTATCATATGAATCTATTGGAACCTTCAAATCCAGATTCCGAGGTCATTTACTCAAAAGTAATACCCTAGTTAAAGCTTCCAAATTGAGAATTCCCTTCCGAATGACCTTCGAACTTTACGGAATTGAATTCCGACCATACGTACAAGTCATAGTACATGAAGTAAAGTTATTCAAGGCCTCAAACCGCCGAACAATACGCTAGAGCTCAAAACGATCGATCGGGTTGTTACAATTTTAAATTGAAGTGCATGGTTATTTGTGGATTTACTTTAATCGGAAGAAAATTATTGTGGTAAATATCTTTGTGTTATCTTGTTTAGGTGAATTTCACGAATCCAATAGGTAATCAAAATAGATTGTAGTTATTAATTTACCCAATCTGGAGAAATAGTAGATAACGTTCTTTGTAAGACCATTCATTCATCGTATTCGAAAGATAATCTAATCATCTATTGAAAAGAGTCAACAGAACTTAAGAGTTGAACATAGAATAGAGTTATATCCCAAATAAAATAGTTGAGTACATATCTTGTCAATGCCCTTATTACACTCATTGATATTAAAAAATTTGCTACCTAGCTACCCAACTTCCAATAATCGTTCGTAATTGATAATCTTAATTTTACTCTTGGTTCGTTAATAATTCAAAATCAAAGGTTTATTTTCCTGAATAGTGTTAAGTTAAAAATTATTTGAATTATTTAAACCAATCTCTGTGGAGACGATTTAATATTATCTTTGACTTGCGAGCATCAATTTTATACATTAATTTTGCGCTCGCCGGTTATTGAAGTAAGTTTGATTTTTAGTTTTAAAATACATAATTGCAATAACACGGCCACTGGACATGTTATGACATGAGATGTATTGCAACATATTATCGTTTATCTCGTGCGATTGATCCACTGAAAATTTTGTAAAAAGATAAATAACTTTTAATATGTGCAAATCACTAGGTTAGGAAAATTATTTAACTTCCCTATAACTGATCAGTTGCATGGCTCCAAATCTAGCGATATACAAGTACTAAATGTGCAAAACATTGGAGGTGCAAAAATATACATTCTACTCAGATGATAGAGAAAAAAAGGATATAATTTCAAGATACTTCTGCTTAATAGGAGTAAATTCAAAAATGTAACGGTGCCTTAAAGTTGATATGCAACTTACACGAGAAAGAGTTTCAACATTTCAACATGCATGGTTTCTTCTATTATTGTTTATACGTTAAAGGAAATCGTTTGTTTAATGTGACAGATACTGTCATCTTGTAGTACTCTGCATGAAAATACGAGTAGACAACATATCAAGCATACAGAATTGTTTGATATGTTAAGCTATTATTAATGGAATGGTATGACTTTTGACCAAATTTCTTCACAACAATGCTGTGATTAGCAATTAATTCAAATAAGTTCAACCGGTTCAAAAGCAAAGAAAAGAAACAATAAAAGAGAGGGTTACACTAAATATAGGAAATTATCAAATATATTGTAGGTTGGTGCAACAATTATACCATACAAACTCATGTGAAATCTTAATGGTATTAAGGAAATTATAATATATTTGTTTATTGCTTATTTGAGACTGCGGAATGAAGGGGGACAATGTCATCATTTTTGTATCATTTTGGCTTTAAAAAATATTTCGCACTCAAAGAAAATATTTAAAATCCCTTTTTATTTATTTTTTAATCGCTACTTATTTGTGTACGTGTATTTCATTTATAAGATTTTCGGTTCAGATTACTTCTAGAGTTAGTTGATACTTGATAACTATAATAGCATATACAATTTTAAATGAAAATGAATTCGAAAATTATGAGTTTAACATTAATCGTGTTTGGTTAGTAGGATACTTGCGAATCTCATAACTCATACCCAAATCTCATAGTTTGACAGTGGATCTTGAGAAAGATCTCAACAAATAGATCAAAAAACTAATTTACAAGAAATATATAAAAGCATCCTTCTAATAATTAATCAGCTCTATTTTATAACACAAGATCTCTACTTGCTTGGAACTGTCTAACGTGATATTAAAATTCTGTGGTCAATCAGTTTTTCTTAATTTTAATCGAAGTTCCGCATGGTAAGAGAACGTTACCTTGAAGTAACCGCGAATATAGTTAAACTAAACAAGAACATTCTCAACTTTTGAATATTATTTACTTACTCACATAATGGCCAATATTTGAAATACTCAAATCACATAGACCTTAAAACTATTAACAACAACAACAACAACGGCGACCCAGTAAAGTCCCACTCCGTGGGGTCTGGGGAGGGTAGTGTACGTAGACCTTACCCCTACCCCGATAGGACAGAGAGACTGTTTCCGATAGACCCTCGGCTCAGGAAGATGGAAATAAAACAAGGAAAGAAAAGACAATTCACTAGTATTGTCAACATAACCATAGAAATAATGAAAGCATCCTAAAAACCATAAAATAGATGACATGCAATAACAACAACCCGCAACTAAGATCCAGAGCTATGGGAAACAGTAAGATTAGTGTGATACATCAAACACAATCCGTCTAGGACAAACCTACTCAAACTCGTTTCACCCCCGGAATGGAGAAGGAGAAGTTCGACTACCACTATATCCTACAACCCTAATGCTCGACCACCAGACCTTCCTATATATCAAGGGCCATGTCCTCGATAATCTGCAATTGTGCCATGTCCTGCCTGATCACCTCTCCCTAATACTTTTTAGGCCGACCTCTACCTCTTCTCGTACCCTCTAAAGCCAACAGCTCACACCTCCTCACCGGAGCATCTAGGCTTCGCCTCCGCACATGCCTGAACCATTTGAGCCTCGCTTCCCGCATCTTGTCATCCACAGAGGACACACCCACCTTCTCCCGAATATCTTCATTCCTAATCTCATCTATCCTAGTGTGCCCGCACATCCACCTCAACATACTCGTTTTAGTTACCTTCATCTTCTGGCTATGGGAGTTCTTAACTGGCCAACACTCTGCCCATACAACATGGCCGATCTAACCACCAGTCTATAAAACTTACCTTTGAGTATAGGTGGCACTTTCTTGTCAAATAAGACTCCAGATGCTAGCCTTCATTTTGTCCACCCCACTCTAATGCGGTGAGTGACATCCTCGTCGATCTCTCCATCCCCTTGAATAATCGACCCAAGGTACTTGAAACAACCTCTCTTGGGGATGACCTATGATCCAAGCCTTACATCCATGCCTATTTCCCTCGACTCGACGCTGAACTTGCACTCTAGGTACTCCGTCTTAGTACTGCTCAATCTGAAACCCTTAGACTCGAGAGTCTGTCTCCAATCCTCCAACCTCTCGTTAACACCGTCCCGCATCTCACCAATCAGGACAATGTCATCAGCGAATAACATACACCATGGAACTTCCCCTTGAATACGATGTGTTAGTGTATCCATTACTTATGCAAATAGGAATGGGCTAAGAACAGATCCTTGGTGTAACCCCATAAGAACCGGAAAATGCTCCGAGTCGCCTCCCACAACCCTTACCCTAGTCTTAGCTCCATCATACATGTCCTTGATCGTTTTAACATAAGCTACCATCACACCTTTTACCTCCAGACATCTCCATAGCATCTCCCTAGGGACCTTGTCGTACGCTTTCTCTAAGTCAATAAACACTATGTGCATATCTTTCTTTCAATCCCTATAATGTTCCACCAACCTCCTAATAAGGTAGATAGCTTCCGTGGTCGAGCAACTAGGCATGAACCTGAACTAGTTGTCAGATATAGACACTATCTTCCTCACCCTCGCCTCTACCACCCTCTCCCAAACATTCATGGTATAACTTAGTAAGTTGATACCCCTATAGTTGTTACAAAACTAAATATCACCTTTGTTCTTGTACAACGGGACCACTGTACTCAACCTCCACTCATCCGGCATCCTCTTCGTCCTGAAAATAACATTAAACAACCTTGTCAGCTACTCAAAGCCTGCTCTACCCACACACTTCCAGAACTCAACCAGAATTTTATCTGGCCCGGTCGCTCTGCCTCGACTCATCTTACGCAGAGCCCCCACGACCTCCTCCAACTTCATATGGCAACAATACCCAAAGTCTCGGAGACTCTCCAAATGTACCAAATCCCCTAGCACTATATCTCGGCCCCTTTCCTCATTTAGGAGACCCTGAAAGTACATCTGTCATCTCTGCTTAATCTGGGACTCCCCCATCAAGACTCTACTATCCTCGTCTCTGATGCACCCCACTTGATCCAGATCCTGAGCCTTCCTCTCCCTCTCATTATCCAGCCGAATCAACTTCTTATCCCTGCCTTTTCACCGAATTACGCGTACAGTTGACTAAACACTGTATTCTTAGCTTCCGTGACCGCCAACTTAGCCTCCTTTCTTGCTACCTTGTACCTCTCTCTATTCTCTTTCCTATCCTCCTCGCATGCGCTCCCTAACAACTTCATATATGCTTCTTTTTTCGCCTCCACATTGCCTTGGACTATGTCATTCCACCACCAATCGCCTTGGGGCCTGCCATAGTGACCCTTCGATATCCCCAGCATCTATCTTACCGTATCCCTAACACAATTCGTCATAGTAGCCCACAGAGTGTTGGCTTCCTCGTTATTTCTCCAAACTGCCATAGCTGATAGCCTCCTCTCCAACTCCTGGGCTTTATCCTTAGTCAAATATCCCCACCTACTCCTCGACTGACCACGGGCATACCTCTTCTTCCTCATCGTAATACTGACGTCCATTACTAAGAGCTTATGCTAGGTCGNAACAACAACGGCGACCCAGTAAAGTCCCACTCCGTGGGGTCTGGGGAGGGTAGTGTACGTAGACCTTACCCCTACCCCGATAGGACAGAGAGACTGTTTCCGATAGACCCTCGGCTCAGGAAGATGGAAATAAAACAAGGAAAGAAAAGACAATTCACTAGTATTGTCAACATAACCATAGAAATAATGAAAGCATCCTAAAAACCATAAAATAGATGACATGCAATAACAACAACCCGCAACTAAGATCCAGAGCTATGGGAAACAGTAAGATTAGTGTGATACATCAAACACAATCCGTCTAGGACAAACCTACTCAAACTCGTTTCACCCCCGGAATGGAGAAGGAGAAGTTCGACTACCACTATATCCTACAACCCTAATGCTCGACCACCAGACCTTCCTATATATCAAGGGCCATGTCCTCGATAATCTGCAATTGTGCCATGTCCTGCCTGATCACCTCTCCCTAATACTTTTTAGGCCGACCTCTACCTCTTCTCGTACCCTCTAAAGCCAACAGCTCACACCTCCTCACCGGAGCATCTAGGCTTCGCCTCCGCACATGCCTGAACCATTTGAGCCTCGCTTCCCGCATCTTGTCATCCACAGAGGACACACCCACCTTCTCCCGAATATCTTCATTCCTAATCTCATCTATCCTAGTGTGCCCGCACATCCACCTCAACATACTCGTTTTAGTTACCTTCATCTTCTGGCTATGGGAGTTCTTAACTGGCCAACACTCTGCCCATACAACATGGCCGATCTAACCACCAGTCTATAAAACTTACCTTTGAGTATAGGTGGCACTTTCTTGTCAAATAAGACTCCAGATGCTAGCCTTCATTTTGTCCACCCCACTCTAATGCGGTGAGTGACATCCTCGTCGATCTCTCCATCCCCTTGAATAATCGACCCAAGGTACTTGAAACAACCTCTCTTGGGGATGACCTATGATCCAAGCCTTACATCCATGCCTATTTCCCTCGACTCGACGCTGAACTTGCACTCTAGGTACTCCGTCTTAGTACTGCTCAATCTGAAACCCTTAGACTCGAGAGTCTGTCTCCAATCCTCCAACCTCTCGTTAACACCGTCCCGCATCTCACCAATCAGGACAATGTCATCAGCGAATAACATACACCATGGAACTTCCCCTTGAATACGATGTGTTAGTGTATCCATTACTTATGCAAATAGGAATGGGCTAAGAACAGATCCTTGGTGTAACCCCATAAGAACCGGAAAATGCTCCGAGTCGCCTCCCACAACCCTTACCCTAGTCTTAGCTCCATCATACATGTCCTTGATCGTTTTAACATAAGCTACCATCACACCTTTTACCTCCAGACATCTCCATAGCATCTCCCTAGGGACCTTGTCGTACGCTTTCTCTAAGTCAATAAACACTATGTGCATATCTTTCTTTCAATCCCTATAATGTTCCANAAGAGCTTATGCTAGGTCGCGAGGGTCTCACCCGGGATAACCTTGCAATCCTTGCACAACTATCTATCACACCTTCTGAAGAGGAGGTAATCAATCTGAGTTTTCACCATCGAACTTCTGAAAGTTACAAGATGTTCCTCTCTCTTTGGAAAACTCGAGTTCGCAATCACTAGCTCGAAAGCCTTTGTGAAATCCAACAGCGAAGAACCTCCTCCGTTCTGATCCCAAAGCCAAAGCCACCGTGCACCTCGCCATAGTTACCAGCAACCGACCCAATGCGACTACTGAAATCCTCTTCTATAACTAACTTCTCAGCTGGTGGAATACTACGCACAATCTCGTCCAAACTCTCCCAGAAATGCCTTTTAACCTCCCCATCCAAGCCCGTTTGCGGTGCNTGATCCAAGCCTTACATCCATGCCTATTTCCCTCGACTCGACGCTGAACTTGCACTCTAGGTACTCCGTCTTAGTACTGCTCAATCTGAAACCCTTAGACTCGAGAGTCTGTCTCCAATCCTCCAACCTCTCGTTAACACCGTCCCGCATCTCACCAATCAGGACAATGTCATCAGCGAATAACATACACCATGGAACTTCCCCTTGAATACGATGTGTTAGTGTNCGTTAGTCTGTCATGCACCCACCTAACCACAACCACCGACTCTCTAAGATTCCTATCCACCAAAATACCCACTTACCCTTCACGACTCCATAGTACCACAACTTATACCCGTCTACATTCCTCGCCTTCGACTCTACCCACCTAGTCTCCCGAACACAAGCTATATTTACTTTTCTCTTATGGAGAATCTTCCCAGCTCAATAGACTTACCCGTCAGCATTCCTATATTCCATAACCTGATACTCAACCTACAAGCTCCCTTTCTCCCTTACCCTTATTGCCTCCCGTCCTATCCTCTGGCCCCTTCCCACCCCCCGAACCCCCTGACGACATGACCATACTCTACCATCCCAAACCATAGCCATGATGGACTATGGACAAGCACTAGCATAGAATAGAACCCAACTAGAAGGTAACAAGTAACAACTACAACTGCACTAATGCTATGCTTACAATAAATACTAACTAGATTGATAGAATTTATCTATCACAAAGAGATAAACAGGAAAGAGGGAGGTACCAACTCCCGATGGAAGGAACCTGAAGATATGACTTGATGCATGCCCGAGGTCACGGAATCCGCCGTACGTCATTCCAAATCTTACCAACCTTGCATCTACCAATCGGGAATGCTCTGTTTGCTTGCCCTTATGCCTCGCGCTCGTCTCGATTGACCCATCTAATTCCCTGTGATTTCCGGCGCTGGCGACTTGCAGTAGACGGAAATGTGGGTTACTAGCGGGGAGAGAGAAAGAGATTAGAGAGAGAGAGAGAGTCGTTGTTCTCCTAGTCTTCCATCATTAAAACTATTAACAAATACTTATTACATTTTTTACGAGAGAAAAGGAAACGAATCATATAAATAAATTAAACGGGGTAAAGATATAAGGACTATAATTTGTCCCCAAGGATTGTTGTGGAATGAATAGGTTCTTTCGCCCTTAACCAGAAGTGTCGAACCTTGGGTATATGGAAAAATTCTTGCAGAGAGCACTTCCCATATTATTGGTTTATGGTGCGAATCCGAATTAGTCATGGCCCTTATATGGATACCGGACATAGGGTATAGGAAACACACAAAAAAAAAAAAAAA
>MU703269.1:88922-109897 GCA_026770625.1 Nicotiana glauca
ATTTTTACAAAATTGCTCGTTATTTTTAAAAGCTAATTGCATATAAATGCAATTATAGCCTATTCTACGATTAATAGTATTTTATAATTGTAAAATTAGTTCTAATATTTTTAAATTAATACATACGTATTATTAATTGGTTCAGCATCTTCAATTTTCTTTTAAAATTATTTTTTACTATTTTTATAAAATAATAGGGGGAAAACTGGCTATTTCAATTTTGGCCAAATTTCCTTTCAATTATAGCCTCAATTTCATTTTAATCTTAAACCCAATTGACCCCAAATCAGGCCCCAAATCGACGACCCAATTCAATTTTTTACCCAACCCCTGACCCAATTAACAAACCCGTCCGTTTGTATTTTTAAATCCTGGCCGTTGATCATTTTAATCAACGACCCTCATTCGTTCTTTCCTTTTTAATTCTACACGACCTAACCCTAACCCTCTTTTCCCCTTTGACCGCCGCCTTAAAAACCTCTCATTCTCTCAAATGTTCTCAACCCCTCGAAACCCTAATCATCTCCCTCGTCTTCTCCGATCAATATCACCGGAGTCCATGGCTTCTCAGGCCATGGACAGCCTGTGGTCACCCGCTTTAACCCCCTGGCCTTGGTTGTTCAAGGTTTTGAGGTCTGACCTCAACGATGGCTGTTAAGATCCTCCGCAGATCTGAGGTCCTATGGCCTCTCCGGCTCCGTTCCGACGTGTTCGAGCTTTAAAAGGCCTTGCTATGGTTCAGACCTGTTCGAGACCAGATCCTTTCCAAGTGTTCTCATTGTTAGTGTTTTTGAGAAACCCTAAAAGCTTGTTCGAGGTTCGTTCTTCCTTTATTTTCTTAGATCTGTGATAGATCTGTGTTATACTCGATGTTTTAAAGCTTTTCCCTAATTTTCTTTCCAAAACTAGTCTGTTTCAATTTAGGTTTTTTCAAAATCTTAAAACGATTTTCGTTTCTTCTTTTTCTTCTTTATTTGTGTGAATCTGTCTGTTTATGCCATGTTTTATGTGTTTTCGCTTATGTCTTGTATCCTTTCATCGCATGTCTTCTCCTATTTGCCGTTATTACGCATGTGCTTCTATTTGTGCGTTGTTATTTCTTCTACTGGTTTCTACATCGTGTTTTTATATGTCTATCTTATGTGTTCCTTTACTATTATCTTACTGAGTCTTGTTTTCCTTTGCCGGACCTGTTTTTGAGTTTTAAACCTATTTCATTTACTGTTCCTAAGTTCTATGTCACCTCTTTTCTCTACTGAACTTGCTTAAGTTCTGAGCTTTTCTTAAACTTGTTCTTTATGATTTTTCACTATGTTGCTTCGAACTTGGTATTGTATCTGTGTGCTCTAAAAGAGACCTTGAGTCTGTTTCAATGATTTTCCTTCTCCTTTCTGTACCCTACTCGAATTGAAACCCTAGGGTTTGGGGTTTTTGGGAGTTTTAGGTTCTGTGTTGGGACTAGGGTTCTATTTAGGACCCTGGGCTCTCTCAAACCCATGTTGAGTCTATAAACTGAGCTGGAACTTTCCTTTGCTTATGATTTTGAAACTGTCTATGCCAATCTTTTCTTTCTTGTTTGACACTTGTGTGCTTATATATGAGGGTTTTTCTTTCAAAAGGGTTCTGGCAACTTGTAATTGATTCCAATTTCCTTTTAATAAGGCTCGATTGATTTGTTACTAATTTTTCCAATTGAACTTTCCCTCACCCTTTTTCTGACTAAGTTCATTCTAACAAAGCTTTCAATTTACTAGCTGTTTGATTGATCTACTTGCCTTATTTATCATAAATCATGTACCATAGGATTCTTGCCTTAAATAAACTCTATGTATTTACCTTTGTTATGATACTTTGGAAACATTTTTGATTGTTTCTCTTTCCTTAATTATCCTATGCCCGTTTGAAATTAAATCCCTTAACCAAAGGGAAATCCTATGTGATTAATTGAAAACTATTTTCTTACCTCTTTTCGTACTTGTCTTCTGCACTATAAAAAGGGACTACTCTTTATTCTCTTGGAGAGCGGAGAATTAAAAAAAAAACATTACAGACCTCAAAAACACTTCTCACAACTACACACGACACAATTGCAATACTTTCTCTACTACTACTTTCTCTACTACTACTTTCTCTACTTCTAATACTGAGCACTCTGCTCCTCTCCTCTTTTACTGTCTGAAAAATTCTTGAGTTCCTTTGATCTCTCAAGTATTTGCTGAAGAACTTGAGTTTGCTCCTGTTGACTTCTGGGATTTTACTTGCTCTTATTGTCCTGTTATTCTAGTGTTTGCAGTTGGTATGTCACTCTTAATTAAATACTGCCCCCCCCCNATGCTTTCTTTATTTATGTTTCTGCACCCTTAGTCTGCTATGCTTTCTTTCCTTCCTTGTGTTTTTGTAATTGCTTCTCTATGTGAGTCCCTTCCCTTTAACCCCTTTGTATAAGAGTCTAGTTCCAGTCATGCCAGCATCATATTATTGCTTCCCATGACTTTGAACTAAGTTCTTTTGAACTCTTACTCAAACCAATTCCCACTCCCCTTTCCCATTTATGTGCCGAGCCTTGACTCAAGTCTGGTGGTGTCATGATCACCATCCAGACTCAGGTCAGACCTCTAAGGTCTGCTCTTAATTTGTTTGGACCAAGCAACTGGGCAGGGGTGTGCCAGTCTACACCCAAGTTTGGGTATGACTACCATTTGCTATGGTTCCGTAATCCCTCTCTCACTTTGCACTTATTCCTAGTTCTAAGTTCTGCCCCCTTTTGGTAAGCCATGCTTTGGGATCCTGAGGGCTGGGTATTCTATACTGCACTATTCTGTTCTAATTGTTATCCAGAGTGTAAGCACTTCCTAGAGCCCTTGAGTCTCCTTGGAACTCTGAAACACTTTGGATAAGAGAAAGCTTTGGAAATCTGGATCCCGGAATTGGTTAAACGCATGTTGTTGGACATCAAGATTGAATTAGGCTGCTTGGATCTAGTTGTTAGCTTTTGATGTGTCTTTAATTTCCAGCTTGATTTGTAATAATCTTTGTATGAAACTTGGGGAATATAGTAAAAAGGGGTATGGGAGGGGTTTACTTTCTTGCATCAATAAAAGGGTAGATATCATGTCTTTAGGACTTTAATTTTCTTACCAGACATCCTGCCTATAGGTCTATTTAACGTTTTAATTCAGTCACCTTGATGTCGTGCCTATAGGGTTTAACGCTTAATCATATTGCAAGTCATTAGAAATCCTGCCGATAGGACTTAATATTCATGTAACCAGTTGCATATAGAAACCTTGCCTGTGGGAAGTGCATATGCGTTAGGCAAACTGTAGGGTAATCAAACAATCACCCTTTCATCAATTCAACAACAAGTCTTAAAATCAAATATAGATATCATGCCTATAGGAATTCATCTCAAACTCGTCTGGTTCGTTTTAAGCAATAACGTTCTGCCAACCGGTCTTTAATGTTTTAATGTCATGTTTTCAATAAAATTCTCATAAACCAGTATGTTTTTTTACTCCTCAAATCTGTATCCTTCTTCAGAAACAGTTCTTTTAAATCTTCTGCCTAAATGTTTTACTCGGTCCCTGAAACTGTCTTTCAAAAATAGTCATGCAACTCGTCTTTCCCTAAAAATATTCTCACTTTCTGGAAATCTTTCACAACTCTCATGTGTTTTACTCAAACAATCATTATTTTCTCCTTTAACTCTTCTGCATTAGTCCATTCATTTCTTTTCTAAACTCAGTACTTTTTGAATAACTCGTTTAAAATAGTTTAATTCCTGACAATAGGATCCAAGTTTCCTAATGCAGACTTTCTGTCTAAACGTATATATTGAACCATTCCGCTCGCTGCTTAATTTTTAATTTTTAAAGACCAAACCAATATGTGTAAAGGTATGCCAAACTATATGTTATCTTATTTATGGGGTTTATGTGAGCCTTGCATGTTTCTTTGTTCATTCCCCCTACTTGTTACTTGCTTTTTTGAATGTCGATTAGAATTTTTGTCCTTTAAACTCCATAAAGGCCCCATCCCTTTCTTCCCCTTTTAAGATTAGAAGTCCTAATACCCCGGGACTGATAGTTTGTGCCGGGTAGTAGCATGCAATAGGAAAACGATACCATTCCGCGCTCCAATACCTTAACGGGGTGGGAAGGGTAGACATGGAGATGATGATTACACAATAACACTATGTGTACAATCAGGTGCCGGTGTTGTGACAATGATCCATGTAATGTATAAACCTAGGACCCCCCCTTTCCCCTTTATTAGTTTAATAATTTTTCAGAATTTTTAAAAGTTGTCCAGTCTTCAACTTTCGTTCCTTGTACTTCTTTCAAGTTACTTGTACCAATTATTTAACCCCTTTCCTTTACTTGTATCTCTTCTTTAATCACAAAAACCATTTCCTTCCAAATTTCAGCACTTGTAAATCCTTTTCACATTCTTATTTGTAACTGTTTCCCATGTTTGCAATGATTGTTTGTTTATTTTTTTTCTTGCATTTAAAGTCGCAATTGTAGCATGGCTGGGAACTAGTGGATCTTGAGGGGTGCCTAACACCTTCCCCTCGAGATAATTTTTGAAGCCCTTACCCGAACTCTGGTTTTCTATCTTTATTTCTTTTAAAGTCTCCTAATGCACTATAATCATTAGGTGGCGACTCTCCAAACTCTCAAAACCCAATTCCCAAAGTGGGAAAAGAGTTGTCCTCCCAAATGTCGTGAACCCAATTTCTCTCTTTAGGGAAAAGGGGGCATCGACAGCATGACGTCTATGCTGGGGATGTTTTTAGGCTTTTACCATTATATGCTATTTGTGACTTAATTGCCTTTATTTCTTTCCTTTGATTTATTTCATCATGAAAACTAACTTGGCTCTTCATGTCTTTCTTTTAATTGCTTTCCTTTACCTGTTTATTATTTCAATACCGATGTAATTTCGAGAATTTATTGTAATCATTCATTTTATGTACGTGAAAATACATGTCAATTTGCTTTATTCTTGTAAATTGCATCTTCAACATCATACTCCACTCGTGCCAAAACAAATACTATAGCACGTTTATAATGAGTAGTTGCGCACTTTCAATACTATCAACCCTAAATTTGGCAAAGGCGTATTTGAGGTAAAACCAGTCAATCAACGATGTAGTCGACGGTTCCGCGCCTTTCCCTCTTGAGTTGTCCGCTCAAGGGTACCAGTCTAGCACTTTAAAATAGAAACCTTACTCCGTTAAACTATGCATGCATCATGGTCAAACCTAGCCGAGTCAGTTATGTTGTCCACATAATGACTCATTAAGATAGCCTTGTCCAAAGTCCACCGGGTTTCCTTGAAACCCAAACGGACACCTCCACGTTCTGTGCATTTATTTGGAGAACTTAAGTACTTTTCTATGCTAATTATTGATTTAAATAGTCGAGTCTGGTAGGGGTAAGGGCCTAACACTCTATTTTGCAGATATGAGGCACGAAATCCCCAGATTTGGCTTGGTGACCAACATCCATCCAAGGCTACTGAATTGGTGGAATGACCTCCATTCTAGTGATCAGACACTCGTCCGCAAGTACTTATGGAATCTGCCTTCTCTCCTAGAGATTCAGCCCAACAACAGAATCATAGAGGCTGCAACGCTGTTCTGGGAAAGTGACAAATCTGTGTTCCGCTTTGGTGATCTAGAAATGACTCTTTTACTTGAAGAGATAGGGGGTCTAGCCGGGATTCCTTGGGAGACTCCGGGTTTGCTCATGCCAGAAAATTGCAAAGGAAGGGGTTTTCTTAAGATGATGGGACTGAAGAAAAACCCAGACTTAACCTGTTTGAAGGACTCCTACATCCCGTTTGACTATCTATATGAAAGGTACGTCTATAGCAAGTCATACCGCACCTATTCAGACGAATTTGCTATCACCTCGTTGGGGCATGTCCATAGGAGGGCTTTTGTCTTCATGTTTTGCTTTTTGGGGATGATCGTGTTCCCTATGAAGAAGGCTAGGATCCATACCAGACTAGCCATGGTAACCAAAACTCTGATGGAAAGGATTGGTGGGCAGACTTTCAGCATAGTGCCCATAATCGTCTCGGAGATACACCGTGCCTTGAGAAAGTGTCAACAACAAGGCAATCATTTTGAGGGTTGTAATTTGTTACTTCAACTATGGCTCATGGAACACCTCCAGAAAGGGGAATACCGACAAGAGATATTATGCAGGGATTGGGATGACCATATTGCCTTCCACCAGCCAAGGCGTATGAGTTACATGCCCAGAATGTTCGCACAGTCAGAGGACGCCAAGGGATGGGTGGAATTATTTTAAAATCTAAAAGAAAACCAGGTGGAGTAGATGTTTGAGTGGTTCCCCATGGATGAGTTCATCGTTCGATCCCGACATGCCCCATTCCTCATACTGATTCGTTTAAGGGAAACTTACCCTTATGTTCTTCTTTGAGCCATGAGGCAAGCTGGAAGAAAACAAATCATACCGAGGGTCGATAAGACAAGTCACCTCAGGGCGGATTTCCAGGATGAAGATAGCCCTCACCGATGCCAAGATCAGCATTTGTGGCATTGCAAGATCGTTTTGGAGAAAGAATCCATTAAGACAGACATGTATCACGCCGGTTGCGTGCCGCACTACTCGGGTTGGTTAGAGGATAATGGTATGGGTCAGCCAAGATCCGCTCGAGGTCACAAAATTATTGACGAGCATGCTGAAACACAGGCTAAGTATAATCAACTACGTAAGAGAATCCGAGAGTATGAAAGTAAGCATCAGGAAATACAAGAAGCCCATCATAAACTGATCGAGGAGTGGAAATAAATGGCTGTCAGCGCCAAAAACCGGCTAGGGTATTTGGAGCGGGATTTAGTAGAGCTGGAAGGGAAGTTCATCAAAAGAATTGAAGATTGTCAAAACACTGAAGGAAATGCAGGCGAACATCTGGCCCGAGGTTATTTGCTGCTAGGACTACGCGAGTTGGTGGAGCTGTTCAAGGGAGACAAGACTGCCAAATCTGGGGAAGGTCCTTACGGGACCAAGTAGTTAGGAATCCTTTATTTTGCTTTAACAATGTAATAAGGCCAAAGGCCACTAGTGACCTTTACTTTCTGTTAGTTAGAGTCTTTTTGGATTTGTCTTATTTTTATCAATAAAATGAGGCATTTAGCATTATAAGTTCTCCAAAACTAACTGACGCTAGGCCTTTATCGGACACAACGAGGCACCTAAATTAGGATGCGATTTATATCCCCGCACAATGTGTTTAAATACTGCAACACTTTTTCCTCAGAACCCGCACTAACTTGTTACCTTTTTTGTTTTTTTTCTTTTATTTTTATTCCCCTCCCTAAAGGTTAGTTCGTGCATTCAGGCACCATCAGCATATTCTACAAGATCCAAGGGCCCTCCACTTCCTCCTCCTCCGAGTCCTGTCCGGAACTAGAGTAAAGGAAGAATGGAAAACTCAAGTGCTAGAAAGGAGATTGAAAGGCAAGAAACTTCTCAGGGTACCCAAATTGCTAAGGGAACTGCTGCTCATCTTGAGCAGAAATTGCTGAAATTCCAAGAAGAGTTGTA
Source organism: Nicotiana glauca (assembly GCA_026770625.1). Taxonomy (NCBI): domain Eukaryota; kingdom Viridiplantae; phylum Streptophyta; class Magnoliopsida; order Solanales; family Solanaceae; genus Nicotiana; species Nicotiana glauca. Next base: position 96,506 of record MU703269.1, read on the forward strand.
CAAGTTCAGAACTTGGCAAGCCTATCATTCTCTCTTGCTGCTCCTGATGTCAACACCCAAAACCCCACACCTCCACAAAATACCCCGAAATTGCAAATACAGCCTACCTACGCTCAAACCTGCTACAATGCCCCATTACTCATTCCCGGGCCACCAAACACCACAAACAACCACCTCCATAACACTCATATCTTTGTGCATACCATACATCACTACACCCAACCGATCTTAAATGCACTGTAGTCTGATGACAAAGACTCCCTCATCAGGAACTTAGCAGCTGAGCTCAAGAAGTTAACTAGTCGGGTCCAGGGTGTCCAAGGTAGCAAAGGCATTGTGGGGCTGAACTAGGAAGACTTATGCATTCAACCAGATGTTGAACTTCCGGAGGGGTACAAACCTCCCAAGTTCGAAATGTTTGATGGATCCGGAGATCCCAGGGTTCACCTGAGGACCTATTGCAACAAGTTAGTAGGGGTTGGAAGAGATGAGAAAATTCGTATGAAGCTCTTCATGAGGAGTTTGAAAGGAGATGCACTGTCCTGGTACATCAGTCAGGACCCCAAGAAATAGACGAATTGGGTTGGTATGGCAACAAACTTCATGGACAGGTTACGTTTCAATACGGAGAGCGCACCAAATGTGTTCTACATACAAAACTTAAAGAAGAAGCCCACCGAGACATTCCGCGACTATGCTACTCGTTGGAGGTTAGAAGCTGCGAAGGTCATCCCAGCCTTGGAAGAAGAAAAAATGAATAGGTTCTTCATCCGGGCTCAAGATCCCCAATATTATGAAAGATCGATGCTGATCGAGGGTCAAAAGTTCTCTGATATCATCAAACTCGGAGAAAAAATCGAGGAGGGCATCACGAACGGTATGGTAACAAATCTTAAAGCATTGCAAGCCACCAATAAAGCTTTACAAACTAGTGGCGCGTCCAAGAAGAAAGATGTAAGTTTCATGATGATCGCACAGGGAGCCAAATCACCACCAAAATACCACACCTACCCATAAGCTCCACTTACATATCAGCCTATCCCAAATTACCAAGCACTCGCACCCTACTATCCACCTCCCGTTTACTAATCTACTCCACCTATCACATATCAACCCACTTCACCCAGATACTCTCAACCAACACATGTTTAGCAAGCTTATAACACTCAACCCACTCACTACCAATCACCACCTACCCGCCAAAATTTCCCAAGGTCCAGACCAAATTTTGACCGAAAACCTCCCAGGCATTACACAACCATCGGTGAGACAATCGACCAATTATATGAGAGACTCAAAGCTGCCGATTATGTCACTCATATCCCAGCCAAAACACTAGAAATCCCTCCCAGTGGATCAACCCCAACAAGACATATGCATATTACTACGACATAAAGGGGCACACCCTTGACGAATGTCGTTCATTGAAAGACAAGATTCAGACTTTGATCGACAACAAGGTCATCGTAGCAAAGGAGCCAGCTCTTAATATTCGTTACAACCCCTTGCCTGACCACAAAGGTGGATATGTTCATATGATTGAGATCGAGGACGACTGGGACCCAAAAGGGTCGATAAGTTTGATTGCTGAAGGAGATGAACCGAAGAAGCCAGCAGTTACCCTTAACCCAATTGTTATGCAGAATCAGCCCTCCAAGGATGACGAAGTAAATATATCTATACCACTTGAATTTGAAGCGCCTCCTTCTGCAAAGGCGGCTGGGCCGATCGAAGTTGAGTTTGGGGTTCCAAAGGCACCTACACCCTTTGAAGTTGTTGTGTGTCCACCAAGGGTGCCTATTCCGGTGGCAATGACTGATATGACACGATTCCACTCAAATGCCATACCATGGGATTACACTGCCGAAACTAGGAGGAAATGAAAGACAAAGACAGGAGAAACGATTGCCGCACAAGGAATGACTAGAACAGGAAGGGTCTACACCCCAGAGCACCTAGCTGAGTCCGATAAGCAAGCCCTGGGACGTCCCATTGAGACAGGACCCGACGATCTTTGGAGGAAAATAGAGGCTGAGGAATACTCGGTCGCTGAACAGTTGAACAAAACACCAGCACAAATATCTATCCTGGCTCTTCTGCAAAGTTCAGATGCTCACAATAATTCCTTTATGAACATACTGAGCGAAGACTATATGCCCAGTAATATAACCGGAGGAGAGATGGAGAATATGGTGGGGCAAGTGCTGGAAAGCCACAAAATAACCTTCCACGAAGACGAATTGCCACCAGAGGGTTTGGGTCATAACAAGGCACTGCACATCACTGTGCAATGTGAAGATTATTTCATCACCAGAGTCCTGATCGATGGAGGATCCAGCCTCAACATATGCCCACTTGTAACTCTCAAAACTTTGGGAAAAGGCCTGCACGAGATCTAAGACGGGGCTATCAATGTAAAACCCTTCGATGGGTCCCAGAGATGTATTATTGGAGAAATCAGCCTGTGCTTGCAAATGGGACCAACGTGGTTCGACGTTGACTTCCAAGTAATAGACGTCCCGGCATCCTACAGCCTGCTGTTAGGACGCCCCTGGATCCATGTTGCTGGAGCCGTAGAATCGACCCTACATCAGGCGGTAATGTTCGAATGGAATCACCAGGAAGTGATCATGTATGGCGACGGTAGTAATCCCATATACTGTCGCCAGACCATCCCAATGATCAGAGGCAGAAGGAGAATAGGCAGAGAGACATACCACCGCATTGAAAGGGTCAATGCTATAGACAAAGACAAGTGGTGGGAGAACAAGATTGAAAGCATCCTAAATTCGTGCAGGTACGAGCCTGGAAAGGGACGCGATAAGAACCTTCAGGGAATCACTAAGCCCATCACACTGAAAACGCATGGCACTACTTTTGGCTTAGGATACGGCTATACTTGGGAGGAATTCCAGAATTGGTCGCCACCACGGCGCGACCCCACTATCTGTTGGAGTTTCAGATACCTAGCCTGGATCAAACCTTCCAGCCAGCAGATATGATATACGGGTCCGAAGAAGATGACACATTAGAAGCCATGAAGAATTTGTTCCTAGAGGATGATGATATGGACTGTTGTGTTCTTTTTGATGAGGAGGGGGAGGAAGGCCCTTCCATACAAGCCGCAAGCAAAGGAGACCGCCTCAGTAATTGGTCAATTAGGATCGTCAGGGCCCGGAAAGCTTCGGGGTAGTAAGGCTAAACAAAAGCACCATGCATCTCATTTTTAGCTTACTTTACTAGTTGATTTTCTTTCCGCATTGTCTTTATTTCAAAAAGAGCTCCGATGTTTCGAACAATTATGGATTCAATCAAAGCATTTCAGTTTATCATATATATCTTGCTTATTATTTTCTCTATTATTTACTCTATTTTATATAGCATTACTACAACTTATCTTGACGATGAACCAATGATTGTGACTTGCAACGAAACAATGCAACAAAAAAAAAATAGACTCAGAAGAAGACGAGATACCCGAAGAGGTCTTTAGAGAAGTAGAGAATTTCGAGAATAGACCTAAGTCCAACCTGGAGGAAACTGAGGTCATTAATTTGGGAGATATAGAGAATGTCAAAGAAACTCACATCAGTGTTCACTTGTCGCCATCAGAAAAAGAAGAATATACGGAATTTTTGAAAGAATATGGGGACATATTTTTCTGGTTGTATGATGATATGATTGGCCTCATCACATCCATCGTAGCTCACAAACTGCCAACAGATCCAGCCTATCCGCCGGTAAAGTAGAAGCTCAGGAAGTTCAAATGCGATATGAGTTTAAAAATTAAAGAAGAGGTCACTAAGCAGGTCCAAGCCAAGGTTCTCAAGGTAGTGGAATATCCAACATGGTTAGCCAACCAGGCCAGACCCAAAGAAGACTTTCCCTTACCAAACACACACATTCTTATCGACAATTGCGCCAGGCATGAGTTGCAGTCTTTTGTTGATTGTTTTGCTGGGTATCATCAGATATGGATGGAAGAGGAGGATGCAGAGAAAACGGCTTTCATCACACCGTGGGGAATGTATTGCTACAGAATGATGCCATTTGGGTTGAAGAATGCTGGCGCCACCTATATGAGAGCCACGACTACTGTCTTTCACGACATGATACACAAGGAGATCGAGGTATATGTGGACGATGTCATCATCAAATCCAAGAAAGCCGCTGATCATATGAAATATTTGAGAAAATTCTTCAACAGACTGAGAAGGTACAACCTGAAACTGAATCCCGCCAAATGTGCATTCGAGGTTCCTGCCGGAAAACTACTAGGTTTCATCGTGAGTCGTCGAGGGATAGAATTTGACCCATCAAAAGTTAAAGCCATTCAAGAATTGCCACCGCCAAAGAACAAGAAGGATGTGATGAGTTTCCTGGGGAGACTCAACTATATAAGTCGGTTCATAACCCAGTCCACAGTCATTTGTGAACCTATATTTAAAATGCTAAAGAAAGACGTTGCTACTAGGTGGATCGATGATTGTTAGAAAGCCTTTGACAGAATCAAGGAGTACTTGTCAATGCCACCAGTCTTGGTTCCTCCCGAGCCAGGAAGACCTCTATTACTTTACCTTGAAGTATTGGATGGAGCATTCGGTTGTGTCCTAGGACAACATGATGAAACAGGGAGAAAGGAGCAAGCCATCTATTATCTCAGTAAGAAGTTCACCCCGTACGAGGCCCGATATTCTCTATTAGAGCGCACCTGTTGTGCTCTGACTTGGGTAGCTTAGAAATTGATGCATTATTTCTATGCCTACTCCACTTACCTCATATCCAGGATGGACCCGGTGAAATATATTTTCCAGAAGCATATGCCCAATGGCAAGCTCACCAAGTGGCAAATCATGTTGAGTGAATTCGATATTGTTTACGTGACTCAGAAAGCAATCAAGGGTGAAGCCATAGCAGATCACCTCTCCGAGAATCCTATTGGCGGAGAATATGAACTCCTGAAAATGCATTTTCCTGATGAAGAAGTGTCCTTTGTAGGAGAGTATATTGCGGAATCCTACGATGGTTGGAGGTTGTTTTTCGACGGAGCCGCAAATTTCAAAGCAGTTGGCATAGGAGCAGTCTTGGTATCAGAAACCGGCCAGAATTACCCTGTATTCGCCAAGCTCAGGTTCCCTTGCAGAAACAACACGGCTGAATATGAAGCTTGCATCCTGGGACTCAATATGGCCATTGACATGAACATTCAATAATTACTAGTGATCGGGGACTCAAACCTGCTCATACATCAAGTTCGAGAAGAATGGGCCACCAAAAACTCCAAGATACTCCCCTATTTGCATCACATATAGGAGTTAAGGAAAAGATTCACAAAGACGGAATTCTAATATGTCCCCAGGGTCCAGAATGAGTTCGCTGATGCATTAACTACTTTATCATCCTTGATCCATCATCAAGTACGAATTACATTCACCTCATCCCAATAAGGATCTATGATGAGCCAGCTTATTGTGCTCACGTTTAGGAAGAAGCGGACGGAAAGCCATGGTTCCACGACATCAAAAGATATTTGACTACAGGGGAATATCTAGCACTTGCCAACACTACTCAAAAGCGCACACTTCAGACATTATCCAATAATTTCTTTCACAACGGAGGAATCCTGTACAGGAGAACTCCCGATTTAGGTTTGTTAAGGTGTGTCGAAGCAAAAGAAGCAACCAGGCTATTGGACAAAGTGCACGCAGGGACATCCGGGCCACACATGAACGGTTTTGTCTTAGCAAAGAAGATACGCGGAGCAGGTTATTTTTGGATGATTATCGAAACAGACTGTATTCAGTACGTTCGCAAGTGCCACTGCTGTCAGATATATGCAGACATGATAAAGGTGCCTCCAAATGAGCTTACTGCAACTAGCTCACCGTGGCCATTTGTCGCCTGGGGAATGGATGTTATCGGACCTATTGAGCCTGCCGCATCAAACGGCCATCGGTTTATCCCGGTGGCAATTGATTATTTCACCAAATGGGTTGAAGCAGCATCATACAAGGCAGTAACTAAGAAAGTTGTGGTAGATTTCGTCCGTGACCATATTGTTTGCAGGTTCGGGGTTCCAGAATCAATCATCACTGATAACGGTTCAAACCTCAACAACAATCTGATGAAAGCAATGTGTGAGGCATTCAAGATCAAGCACAAGAACTGTACAGCCTCCAGGCCTCAGATGAATGGAGTTGTAGAGGCAGCCAATAAGTACATCAAGAAGATACTAAGAAAGATGATCGAAAGTCACAAACAATGGCATGAGAAGATATCATTTGCTTTGCTGGGATATCGTACCACGGCCCGCACATCAACCGGGGCAACTCCCTACATGCTAGTTTATGGTACAGAGGCGATCATTCCCACTGAGGTAGATATTCCCTCCCTAAGGATCATACAAGAAGCAGAGTTGGGCGACGCAGAATGGGTAAAAAGTCGCTACGAGCAGTTAGCCTTTATTGATGGAAAACGAATGAATGCAGTTTCCCACAGTTAGTTGTATCAGAACAGAATGTACAGAGCCTTCAACAAAAGAGTTAAGCCAAGAAAGTTTACACCTGGGCAGCTGGTGTTGAAGAAAATATTCCCACGTCAAGATGAAGCGAAGGTGAAATTCTCTCCCAACTGGCAAGGTTCGTACGTGGTTCACCGGGTTCTAACTGGAGGAGCCCTTATTCTTGCAGAAATGGACGGAGAAGTCTGGCCGAAGCCAATCAACTCAGATGCAGTGAAACGATACTATGTGTAACCATCTATGATTTCTTTATGATGTAATTTGAACTACGCCTGACCTGATTCCCGTTTAAGAGTGATACGTAGGTAGCCCTATGGGTTCGGTGACAATTTAATAAAAATCTCATTTCCCCCTATTATTGGAACTGGGCAGAATTTTGAGGAGGACCCTCAAAATTCCGAAGCTAGTCTTCAGCTACTCATCGCCAGGGATGTCACCTCAGTAAACTGGGACAGAATTTTGAGGAGGACCCTCAAAATTCTGAAGTTGATTCTTCAGCCATTCAGCGCAGCCGTCAGAAGTGCTAGCCTGGTAAACAAGGGCAGAATTTTGAGGAGGACCCTTAAAATTCCGGAGCAAGAGAGGTTGCAATGTTTTGAACTACGTCGCAGTCGTTGGTTCATTTAAACAAAATTATTTTCTACTTACGTTATAATTGTTAAATCATGCATAACTATGACAGCTACTGTTTATCAATGCTACCCCAATGATACGCAATGTCGGAGGCCACGGGAAAATGAACTAACCTTTCCCCCGTTGCAAAACTCATGATTTTTCTTCGGATGCAGGCACCCAATTCAAAAAGTTACTACACATGTTACGTAATCACATTAAACCGTCGCACCTATTCACATTTGCTACCCACGCGCAATATTCCCCAGCAAGCACAACATCACAATCAGTTACCAGCAATCAGCTAAGAATATTTACTACCGTCTGCATTTCCTGCATTGCATAAGGCTACGTTCCTAACTTCCGAGACTAAGCGTTGTCTCCATATGCATTATCTGCATTGCATAAGGCTACCTTCCTGCCTTTCGATACTAAGCATTGTCTCCATCTGCACTTCCTGCATTGCATAAGGCTACCTTCCTGCCTTTAGAAACTAAGCGTTGTCTCCATCTGCATTTCCTGCATTGCATAAGGCTACCTTCTTGCCTTTCGAGACTAAGCGTTGTCTCCATCTGCATTATCTGCATTGCATAAGGCTACCTTCCTGGCTTCCGAGACTAAACGTTATCTCCATTTAGCATCATCTGCATAAGGCTACCTTCCTGCCTTTTGAGACTAAGCGTTGTCTCCATCTGCATTATCCGCATTGCATAAGGCTATATTTCTGCCTTCCGAGACTAAGCGTTGTCTCCATCCTGCATTATCTTCATAAGGCTACCCTTTCTGCCTTCTAAGGTTAAGCTTTACCTCCACTTGCATGGCTGAAATACCGCCACTTTATCTTTCTTGCATTGCTATAATACCGCCACTTTATCTTTCTTGCATGGCCGAAATATCGCCATTCAACTTCTCATAGCGGCTGGAATATCGCCGCACTACATTTAAATTTTTTCTATCGGCTGAAATATCGCCATTTTACTTATCATATCGGCTAGAATATCGCTGCACTGCATTTTCATTTTTCTATCGGCTGAAATATCGCCATTTACGCTTTTCTGTCGGCTGAAATATTGCCAAATCTTGCATTTCATAGGCTGAAATATCGCCAAACTATCCAAAGGCTTCATCATTCGAAGGCACCATCTTCATAGCCCGAGAACACCTATGCCACAGCCTAAGGATCCCACTTTATATCTTGCCCATCATTATTCAAAGGCATCATGGTTCGGAGGCACCGTTATCATAGCCCGAGAACATCATTTCATAGCCCGTGAATCCTTCAATTTTGCGCTTTATGGCCCAGGATATCATGGTTTGAGGATGTCATCCTAACCGTCTAAAGACATCATTCTTGATCTGATGGGAACTTCCATGATATTTAAGTTTATGCACAATATACACCTGTATTGCTCACTTGCATGTACACCGGCTAGCAATGGTCGTCTCAGCAGGAACGACTCCGTTCCGATTCTCGCAACCGATGAACTTCAAAATGCCTTTTGTTTCCGAGTGTCGCGTCCGTCCTTTCAAACCTCCGTCGGCATGTTCCGTCAACGGTTCCTGAACTTTATACGGCTTGATTCCTGTAAAACCAGGGATATGTAGGCAGCTCAAAAACTAGAGCTCAGTCAAATTCTTTTCAAAACGCCGCTTCCAGTCAAAATTAGTCATCATATCTTTACCCGGCAACTCTTTCATCCTTCCTGGCTAAAGAGGGGCAACTGTTGACCCCCAATTTTTTCCTATTTATTTTATACACACAAATGTTCTCAAAATAGTATATTCATGCATATATAAGCATTCCCAAGAGTTTTGGTATTTTTCATTATTTTTTAAAGTTCTTAGAATCAATTTGTTCAAAATTCAATAATTATTTTGTAGACTATCATTATTGGATAATAATTTATTTTATTCTCATATTTACACCAAAATATAATTAAGGTGATTTTTGCACATTTTTACAAAATTTCTCGTTATTTTTGAAAGCTAATTGCATATAAATGCAATTATAGCCTATTCTACGATTAATAGTATTTTATAATTATAAAATTAGTTCTAATATTTTTTAATTAATACATACGTATTATTAATTGGTTCAACATCTTCAACTTTCTTTTAAAATCATTTTTTTACTATTTTTATACTGGCTATTTGAATTTTGGCCACATTTCATTTCAATTATAGCCTCAATTTCGTTGTAATCTTAAACCCAATTTACCCCAAATCAGGCCCCAAATCGACGACCCAATTCAATTTTTTACCTGACCCCTGACCCAATTAACAAACCAGTCCGTTTGGATTTTTAAATCCTGGCCGTTGATTATTTTGATCAACGACCCTCAATTATTCTTTCCTTTTTAATTCTACACGACCTAACCCTAACCCTCATTTCCCCTTCGACCGCCGCCTTCAAACCCCCCCCTTCTCTCAAATGCTCTCAAGCCCTTGAAACCCTAATCATCTCCTTCGTCTTCTCCGATCAATCTCACAAGAGTCCATGGCTTCTCAGGCCATGGACAGCCTGTGCTCACCTGTTTTAACCCCCAGGCCTTGGTTGTTCAAAGTTTTGAGGTCTAACCTCAACGATGCCTGTTCAGATCCTCCGCAAATCTGAGGTACTATGGCCTCTTCAGCTCCGTTCCGGCGTATTCAAGCTTTAAAAGGCCTAGCTATGGTTCAGACCTGTTTGAGACCAGATCCTTTCCAAGCCTTCTCATTGCTAGGGTTTTTGAGAAACCCTAAAAGCTTGTTCGAGGTTCCTTCTTCCATTATTTTCTTAGATCTGTGATAGATATGTGTTATACTCGAGGTTTTAAAGCTTTTCCCTAATTTTCTTTCCAAAATTAGTATGTTTCAATTTAGGTTTTTTCAAAATCTTAAAACGATTTCCATTTGTTCTTTTTCTTCTTTGTTTATGTGAATCTGCCGGTTTATGCCATGTTTTATGAGTTTTCGCTTATGTCATGTATCCTTTCCTTGCATGTCTTTTCGTATTTGCCGTTATTACGCATGTGCTTATATTTGTGCTCTGTTATTTCTTCTACTGGTTTCTATAGCATGTTTTTAGATGTCTATCTTATGTGTTCCTTTACTATTTTCTTACTGAGTCTTGTTTGGCTTTACCGGACCTGTGTTTGAGTTCTAAACCTATTTCATCTACTGTTCCTAAGTTCTATGTCACCTTTTTCTCTCCTGAACTTGCTTGAGTTCTGAGCTTTTCTTAAACCTGTTCTTTATGATTTTTCACTATGTTGCTTTGAACTTGCTATTGTATCTGTGTGCTCTGAAAGAGACCTTGAGTCTGTTTCAATGATTTGCCTTCTCCTTTCTGTACCCTACTCGAATTGAAACCCTAGGGTTTTGGGTTTTTGCGAGTTTTGGGTTCTGTGTTGGGACAAGGGTTCTATTTAGGACCCTGTGCTCTCTCAAACTCATGTTGAGTCTATAAACTGAGCTGGAACTTCCATTTGCTTATGATTTTGAAACTGTCTATGCAAATCTTTTCTTTCTTGTTTGACACTTGTGTGCTTATATATCAGGGTTTTTCTTTCAAAACGGTTCTGCGAACTTGTAATTGATTCCAATTTCCTTTTAACAAGGCTCGATTGATTTGTTACTAATTTTTCCAATTGAACTTTCCCTCACACTTTTCTGACTAAGTTCATTCGAACAAAGCTTTCAATTTACTGCATGTTTGATTGATCTACTTGCCTTATTTCTCACAAATCATATACCATAGGATTCTTGCCTTAAATAAACTCTATGTATTTACCTGTGTTATGATACTTTGGAATGATTTTTGATTGTTTCTCTTTCCTTAATTGTCCGATGCCCATTTGAAATTAAATCCCTTAACCAAAGGGAAATCCTATGCGATTGATTGAAAACTATTTTGTTACCTCTTTTCTTACTTGTCTTCTGAATTATAAAAAGAGACTACTCTTTCTGCTCTTGCAGAGGGGAGAATTCAAAAAAAAAATTATAGACCTCAAAAACACTTCTCACAAATACACATGACACAATTGCAATACTTTCTCTACTACTACTTTCTCTACTTCTAATACTGAGCACTCTGCTCTTCTCCTCTTTTACTGTCTGAAACATTCTTGAGTTCCTATGAACTCAAGTATTTGCTAAAGAACTTGAGGTTGCTCTTGCTGACTTCTGGCAATTTACTTGCTCTTATTGTCTAGTTATTCTAGTGTTTTCAGCTGCTATGTCACTCTTAATTAAATACTGCCCCTCCACTATGTAATTACTTTACTCCTAGCCTATTATGATTTCTTGCATTATGCATCTACATCCTAGTCTATTATGCTTTCTTTCTTTATGTTTCCACACCCTTAGTCTAGTATGCTTTCTTTCTTTCCTTGTGTTTCTGTAAATGCTTCTCCATGTGAGTCCCTTTCCTTTAACCCCTTTGTATGAGAGTATAGTTCCAGTCATGGAAGCATCATATTATTGTTGCCCATGACTTTGAACTAAGTTCTTTTGAACTCTTACTCAAACCAATTCCCACTCCATTTTCCCCTTTATGTGATGAGCCTTGACTCAAGTTTGGTGGTGTCCTGATCACCATCCAGACTCAGGTCTGACCTCTAAGGTTTGCTCTTAATTTGTTTGGACCAGGCAACTGGTCAGGGGTGTGCCAGTCTACACCCATGTCTGGGCATGACTACCATTTGCTATGGTTCCCTAATCCCTCTCTCACTTTGCACTTATTCCTAGTTCTAAGTTCTGCCCCCATGTGGTAAGCCATACTTTGGGACCCTGGAGCTCCCTCTGAACTTGGATGCCTGAGGATTGGCTATTCCATACTACACTATTCTGTTCTAATTGTTATCCAGAGTGTATTCACTGCCTAGAGCTCTTGAGGCTCCTTGGAACTCTGAAACACTTTGGATAAGAGAAGGCTTTGGAAATCTGGATCCCGGAATTGGTTAAACGCATGTTGTTGGACATCAAGATTGAATTAGGCTGGTTTGATCCAGCTGTTAGCTTTTGATGTATCTTTAATTTCCAGTTTGATTGGTAATAATCTTTGTATAAAACTTGGGGAATATAGTAAAATGGTGTGTGGGAGGGGTTTACTTTCTTGCATCAATAAAAGGGTAGATATCATGTCTTTAGGACTTTAATTTCCTTACCAGACATCCTGCCTATAGATCTATTTAACGTTTTAATTCAGTCACCTAGATGCCATGACTATAGGGTTTAACGCTTAATCATATTGCAGGTCATTAGAAATCCTATCTATAGGACTTAATATTCATGTAATCAGTTGCATATAGAAACTATGCCTATGGGAAGTGCATATGCGTTAGGCAAACCGTAGGGCAATGAAACAATCACCCTTTCATCAGTTCAACAACAGGTCTTAAAATCAAATATAGATATCATGCCTATATGAATTCGTCTCAAACTCGCCTGGTTCATTTTAAGCAATAACGTTCTGTCAACCGCTCTTTAACGTTTTAATGTCATGTTTTCAATAAAATTCTCATAGACCATTATGTTTTTTTACTCCTCAAATATGTATCCTTCTTCAGAAACAGTTCTTTTAAATCTTCTGCCTAAATGTTTTACTCGGTCCCTGAAACTGTATTTCAAAAACAGTCCTGCAACTCGTCTTTCCCTTAAAATATTCTCACTTTCTGGAACTCTTTCACAACTCTCCCGTGTTTTACTCAAACAATCTTTATTTTCTCCTTTTACTCTTCTGCATTAGTCCATTCATTTCTTTTCTGAAATCAGTACTTTCTTAATAACTCGTTTAAAATACCTTAATTCCTGACAATAGGATTCAAGTTGCCTAATGCAGACTTTATGTCTAAACGTATGTATTGAACCAATCCGCTCGCTGCTTAATTTTTAATTTTTAAAGACCAAACCTGTATATGTAAAGGTATGCCAAACTATATGTTATCTGATTTATGGGGTTTATATGAGCCTTGCCTGTTTGTTTGTTCATTCCCCCTACTTGTTACTTGCTTTTTTGAATGTCGATTAGAATTTTTGTCCTTTAAACTCCATAAAGGCCCTATCCCTTTCTTCCCCTTTTAGGATTAGAAGTCCCCGGGACTGATAGTTTGGGATGGGTAGTAGCATGCAATAGTCAAACGATACCATTCCGTGCTCCAATACCTTAACAGGGTGGGAAGGGTATACATGGAGATGATGATTACACAATAACACTATGTGTACAATCAGGTGTCGGTGTTGTGAGAATGATCCATGTAATGTATAAACCTAGGACCCCC
>MU703269.1:110148-135590 GCA_026770625.1 Nicotiana glauca
TAATCACAAAAACTATTTCCTTCCCAATTTCATCACTCCTAAATCCTTTTCACATTCTTATTTGTAACTGTTACCCGTGTTTGCAATGTTTATTTGTTTAATTGTTTGCTTGCATTTAAAGTCACAATTGTAGCATGGCTGAGAACCACACTAGTGGATCTTGAGGGGTGCCTAACACCTTCCCCTCGAGATAATTTCAAGCCAATACCCGAACTCTGGTTTTCTATCTTTATTTCTTTTAAAGTGTCCTAATGCACTATAGGTGGTGACTCTCCAAACTCTCAAAACCCAATTCCCAAAGTGGAAAAGGAGTTGCCCTCCCAAATGTCGTAAACCCGATTCCTCTCTTTAGGGAAAAGGGGGCGTCGACATATATGTGTATGAGATACATGCGTGCTACATGTTTGATATATGTATCGCAGAAAGAAAAAAAGGTAGATTTTAACTAAGAATTTTAATGTCAAACCAGTACACATCACCTCCAATCTTGTTTAAAATTGGTACATATTCTCATCTATATATTTCTTATAAATTTCAACCATACTTATTGAAAAAAAAATATTTTAATTAATTATTTTAACACTATATATTCTTGATAATGAATTTTGTCTACAAACTAGTCTAACTCACCTTCAATATTCATTGAATTTTTGTTTGCCTATATGACTTTAATATTGTATATCATTGGTAGTTATTTTTTTTTTGCAAACATGACTAAACTGTCTAGTTGTTTGTAAATAGTGACTTTTTTGGTACATTCCTGTAAGGTTTCCTAAATTAAAGGTCTAATATTTATAAATGTACAAGGTGAAATTGGGGAACCAAATTCTCATTAGCAAAGTGCTTCAGAAGATCGCCTCGAAGGCTCGATACCTTGAGTCAGGTACTTCACTCAAAACCTGTCGGCACCCGGCCTAGGGATAATGTTAACCGAGACCCCAACAAGTATAGGAGGCCTCCTAAGAGTGCATCCAGATTCGATTAAGTCTACCTGGCAGCCTAAACATTGGCCTACGTATGCGTCATGAAGCTAGTTAGATGTCTCATCCCGCTTTCTTTATCACTTAACGTATCTTGTACTAAGTTTGGACTTCCCTCTCTTATAAAAGGGGAGTCGTTTGGACTTCCCTCTCATATAAAAGGGGAGTCATTAACACTATAAAAGAGGCATACATAAGAGAAATAACCTCTCTCTCTCTCTCTCTCTCTCTCTTTTTCTCTGTAACATACTCACTCGAGGCTACCTTTTACTATCAATGCTTTCATACTTGCTTTTCATTTATTGCTTGGTATTGGCCATAAAGAGCCCTCTTTAATTATATCTTATTTATCCCCTTCCCGGTTACCTTCAATAGCTCGAGCTTGAGCCAGATATCGACCTTTAGGCCTTCCGTTGATCAGCTCGAGGCTCGGGCAGCAAGCCCCTCGGTTTGACTATTGTCGTGTTTTAGCTTTCATTTCACCGTTAAATTTCTTATGCCTAGCATCAACTGCTCTAACAACTAGCATAAAAATAGATCACGTATTTTTAGAGTCTCATTTACAATTCTATTTAATTGTTGTTATCATTTTCACGGTAAACATCTTGGCGCCAACTGTGGGGCTAAAAATAATAGTGATTATTTTCTTGCTAGTTCCATTATACAAACGCAAGTTATCTTTCACACCTTTTCTTGTCCAAGATCCTTTGATTTTAGGATGAAATGTCTAGCTCAATAAACAGATTTGAGAACGATAACCTCAAAAACCACGAGGAAAAAGGCGTGGCTATTTCGGCTGCTAGCGCTGCCACATAATCTCGATAATGCGCTTGCGGATTCACAGGACGCACAACAGGTCAATGAAGCCTCACACACCGACAAGAGCATACGACGTACCGACTAACATGATGCCCAAAAGACCCCGGCCTGAGAACATAAGGTTAGTCTTCATGTTATTCTTGAAATGTTGCAGGCACAACAGTTGGCCATCGCTCAATTACAAAGCCATCCAAAGAGTCCCAGCATAGCAGCGCTGGAAACAGTTCCCCCAGCCAAACAGGTACCCGAGAAATCGAGCAATAACGTATCGGTAATCGATCCTTCCATCCTAAAAATGCTGGAGGACCTCACCAAAAGGATTAAGTCGAGCGAGAGGATGATAGCAGCCAATGACAAGAAGGTCGAGACCTACAACTCTAGGGTCGACCAGATCCGACCAGATCTCGGGTGTTCCCCCGGTCCTTAAGGGCTTGGAATCGAAGAAGTTCATACAAATGTCGTTCCCCAAGGAAGCGGCCCCAAAACCCATTCCAAAGAAGTTCAGGATGTTATAACTCCCTAAGTACAACTGGACCATCGACCTTAATGAACACGTTACTGCCTACACTTGTGCGGTAAAAGGCAGCGATAGAAAGAATGAAGAGATCAAGTCCGCATTGCTAAAAACATTTGGGGAAACATTCTCAAAGGGGGCCATGATATGGTATCACAACTTGGCTCCTAATACCATAGATTCATTCACCATGCTAGCGGACTCCTTCATAAGGGCACATGCTGGTGCCATCAAAGTGGCAACGAGGAAATCCGACATTTTAAAAATCAAGCAAAGAGAGAACGAGGTGCGACAATTCATGTCTTTCTTTCAGATGGAACAGATAGAGCTACTACCGGTCTCCGACGATTGGGCAGTACAGGCCTTTACCCAAGGTCTGAACAAACAAAGCTTGGTGGCTTCAAAGCAGTTGAAACAGAACCTGATAGAGTATCTAGTTGTGACCTGGTCAGACGTCCAGAACTGGTACCACTCGAAGATCAGGGTCGGGGATGACCAGTTGGGAGCCCCTTCGGGCTCAGTACACCCAAGCAGGCTCCCAACAAAGTAACCAAAACGAAATAAAGAAAGGTATCAGCCATACCTCGAAGATAGGAGGAACGCCCCAAGGTGCAACCTACCTCGCAATGATTGAAGAGTGTATAGAGGACATGAACCTGAAGGGATCATCAATCGAGCCAGGTTTGATCGAAACATGGTGCCACTAGGTGCACGCTATTTATCAGAATACAACTTCAGCATCGATGTGTCAAGCATCATGTTCTCCATCACTAAAATTAGAGATGCCAAATGGCCCAAACCTATATAGTCAGATCCTTCACAAAGGAGTTACAACTTAGTATGCGAGTTTCACAACATGCACAACCACAAGACCGAGGATTTTCATCAGCTACGAGAAAAGGTAGATCGACTACTTAACAAAGGACATCTTTGAGAATTTCTTTGAGATCGAGCCAAAAATTAGTTCCGGGAAAGGGAGGCAACAAAGAAGAATGAGGAAAACGAGCCACAACATGTCATCCACATGATCATGGGGGCACCGATGCCCCGTAGGAACCTGTAATGAGAAGAACAAAAATATCCATCAGTAGAGAGAAGCGGACTAGGGGATATATTCCCAAGGATGCTCTCACATTCAGCGAAGAAGATACCGAGACCTTGTCTCAACCTTACAATGGCACGCTGTTAATTTCCTTCCTCGTAAATTATTTTCGAATAAAACGTGTACTTATGGATCCAGGTAGCTCGGCTAACAAAGTCAGGTCGAGGGTGATAGAGCAACTCGGATTGCTCGACCAAATCTTTCCCACCACTCGAGGCCTCAACGGATTTAACATGGCAAGCAAAACAACAAAGGGAGAAATCGTCCTTATGGTCACCGTGGCTGGCATGACACAAGACGCCAAATTCCATGTCATCGAAGGATACATGAGGTATAACGCCTTATTCGGGCGGTCGTGGATACATTGTATGAGAGCAGTGACGTCCACTCATCAAAATATGATGGAATTCCCAACAAAGGGTGGAATTAAAAACGTCTAGGGGGAACTACATGCGGTGAGAGAATTGTTCAATTTTGTACCAATGGTCGTATCTCCACCCCTGGTAAAACAAAGAGCTAATCAGACCTCACCCTCGATCAAACTTGGCAAAACAAAGTAAAAAAAAATATCGCATATTCACCATGGCAATTGAAACAAATCAGCCATCATGATTGTAGCAAATCAATCTCGAGGCATCGCCAGCATATATCACTTGGAGGTACGACCATCTCCCTTTTTCTATTTTGAATTTCGGACTAATCCTTATGCAAGCATTCGATCGAAGCGGTCAAAACACTAACCATTTTTGAAGACCTTAAGGTTCTTAAATGCACATGTTGCACTCTTTTCCTTCGACCGAGTTTTTGTCCCGAAAGACAGGTTTTTACTGGCAGGGTTTTTAATGTGGAAACATTTGTGATCTACCTAAGGGAAACTCAGCAAGTGCTCAAAATTTCTTTGGCAGCCAACTTTGAACGATGAGAGGCATTCCCCCCAGAAAGCCACCCGCTTGGGAAAGTCGTGAAACGCCAAATGGGGTCCCTATACGAAAAGAATGTACCGGGAAAAACTGTCAAAACAAACCGTGTCCATATAGCCAGGGCCACATCAGCGAATATGTGTCCCATTGTACCAAACGATCAACGAATACCTTTTGTCAAAAACACCTTCGTAAGAATAGGTAACAATCCCTCCATTGAACACGTCCCGAACACTCGGAGACTGACGTCATCAATTCAACACTCAGACGACCTCTGGGTTGGAACTCTGAAATCATAAAACCTTCGGGTAAGGCAACACAGATATCATCAAGCATCACCAACATCGAAGATACCTTGAGTACTTGAAGACTTAGCATCAACGATTTGGCCCCAATGAGGCAATTCCGAGCTCATAAGTAACGGCCTTTGTGTCTAAGAAAAGTCGATGACTGGGAGACTGTTGTCAATTGCCATTCACTGAAAAACCTCAGGCCGTAAGACCCCGAGCAGGCAGATTCGGTCTAGCCAGATATATTTTATATAGCAACAGAAACTATAAGACCTCAATAGGCATGACAAATTGCAAGACCTCAACAGGCATGAAAATTTTATAAGACCTTATTACAGGCATACAACTCAGTCACAAAGTTTAGGCTATATGTTGCATTTGTAAGATTCCCGAAAAGGCATACCCTCGATGTAGACGCCTAAACTATAACTTGGGATCAAAAATGGCTCCGACCAAACACATATGACTACAATCAAAATGGTTGCACCAGCCAAATTAACGTGACTTGGGGACGCCCGACCGTCGCTATCAAAATCATAGGCCATCACTTTGAATCTACTTCGAAAAGAACCGGTTAAAATAGTTTACCCTCAATAGTCAAACGAGCTTCGACCATGTTAGCTCCAAATCACAAGGCTTCGAGCTACTCGGTCTACGAGCTAAACCTCTCCAAGTGCTCGAAAAATCATTGCTAACCACTTGAAATCGAGGTTCTTCCCAAACCGACGATGGGTCAGGCAAAATCATTTCAAAAATACCTTAACGAGAGGAAAATAAGGGCTACATATGCCTAAGGGCAAAAGCGTAAGATCCGTAGTCGCAGGCCAAATGAGCCTCAGGGCCACACACCAAAAGGTTGCAATGATCAAAAAAGTAAGAGCCGCTGTTGTCAGCTAAAAATTTTAAAACTTGACGATTAAAATGAGCTCGACTCGTTACCCGATTCGGAGACCAGATCTGAAATAGTTAAATATACATGCCTAAGGGCATAGCTTAAAGGCCATCGTCGCCAGCTTCACAAGCCTTAAGGCCACATACTTGAAAGGTCGCTGGTACCCGATGCGTAAGCCATCGTCATCCGCCCGTGCAAGCACAAAAAGTTGAGGGTTAGTGAAGCTCGAGTTATAACCCGACTCGGAGATGGAACCCGAAATAGTTAAAATGAGAATGTCTAAGGACAAGGTGTAAGATCCATTATCATCCACCCATACAGGCACTAAAGCTTGAAGGTCAAGTAGCTCGAGTCAAAACCTGACTCGGAGACTATGCCTAAAGCAGCTAAGCAAAACATAAGAGCCCTAACGCCAACTTGCGTTAAAAACCACATAGCTTAAGTATGAAAGATTCTCCGAGCCTGCCTGATGAGCTCCGGAACCGTGTTGTAAATCTAAGGATTCTCTCCAAACTCTGAGACCAGCCCGGTCAAAAGCAAAGCATAAAGGGATACATAAGAGGTAAAACTTCAGGTTCTCTCTTATTTACATACGCAAAAGGTGCATTCTCCATCTATGAATGTGCTCTATTAATATCACATACAAAATGGCACGGTCTACACTATGCTTCAGAGGGCTATGACCTATCAGACTATTCTTCACGCTCTGCAACATTAGCAAGAAGCGATCGAGCATCACGCTCATCCACCCTCGCTCGAGCTAACTCTTCCGAGAGAACAAAACCCTTGGCGTGGACCTCTTCAAGTACCTCTCTTCAGGATCTGCAACGAACATATTCCTCGATCCTCTTTTCACGGTCGAAGGCCCTCTTCAACTCGCCATCTCCTAATCATTCTTAGTCCGACTTAATGCTGCTTCAACCCAAGCATCGACAATTTTAGCCCGGACCTTCGGGAGTTCGGACTCGAGCTTCTTAATCATATCCTCTTGAACTAAGAGTGTTATCACAAGCTAAGAGGAGTCGGACCTCGAAGGCACCTTCTCCTATGAATCTTGAACCTGCGCCCGAGCTATTAGCTCGACGCGATCATTCTAGATTCGGTCGGCTTTACCCATGAGGCGTTCCAGGGCCTCCATCCTTTATTGGAATTGGTATAGGCAAAAGGTTAACCCAAAAGGTTAAAAAGCGGAATGCATACTCAGTGAGGACGGGAAGTTACCTGCTCTGTCAAATAACTTTCGTGATTTGAGCTTCGGTGCGCCTCATGTCGTCGGTGCGCCAACTCAATTCCCCTCTCCTCACAAAGGAGCCTTAGATATCTACAATCATACGGAGCTCTCTGGAGCCTAGTGTCATGACGGAATAGCTCAGACCCAAGCCTGCCAAAGGCCTGCAGACGAAAGGTTCGATAAGAAAGGAAAGGCAAGTGGTTTGAAAGACCCACAGCGAAGCTCACCGCAAAATAAAGCCGGCATACTTCTTAAAAGGCCGAGTACACATCTGCTGGTCTAGTCTCCTCATTCCTGGAAGGATCAACTCCAGTCGAGGCATAATCACTTTGAGGGTCCATCTATCCAAAACTAGAAACTTTGCATACAGCAGGCTCGAGCGATATATCCGCCTCAAAAGCCCGACCTCGCTTCGCTTTGTCATGGTCACCATTGCCCTGTGAGTACACGCCTCATTTGTTATTATCATCTTTCAGCTTGAAAGTTGGAAATAGCTTCTTTCGAAAGAGCACGACATCGCCTTTAAAGCCCCCCCTCCCCCTCAATACCTACGATAACAAGATTGATACATAAAAAGGAAAGAATGCCTCGCCAAATGAGTAGGGGACAAAGAAGAACCAATATACGCATGCACCATTAAGTTTCGCCTCCAGTCAACCCCGGGATATGACTCGCCACCTGTGCCCATTAAAATTTGAGTGGATCATCAGCTTTCTGACCCAATCAGGCAGGTCAGAAACATTGCCATATGCCCTTGAAATCTCCGTAGGAAAGAAAGAAACACGGTTACAAAAACCAGCTTTCACCATGAGCAGAATCAAGAAAGCACGATACGCCCCATTCGCGCATATAATTCCATTCCTTATGGAATTTCATAAGCTCCATAGGGATAACAACGATTGTTTGGATCCAGATGAACCAACTTACCTACTCTCGGTCACCATTGTCCTCATCATCAACAATAAAAGGTGTGGACAAACGACAATACAAGGTTGGTAGACCTCGATCACGAAAGGGCCGGTACAACCCAACGAGGTGATCAGGTGTGAATTCAAGATCTTCCTTCTCCAAATAAGACCCCGTCACAAGCAATGTTCACCGAAACAACAGATGTACCCACGCCAAAATAGCCCGATGCTTTGAATAGAAATCGAGTATGACCCTATTGAGGTGATCTGATATGAAAGGGTACAAGTATACATTTGGAGACCTGTCGACAAAAAGTCAAGCTTCAAGAAACCAATAACACTATCTTCGGCCCCGAGATTGTATCCAATATCGAGGACTTCCATCAGAAAGAAAATAGGCTTCGGAAGCCTTCAGCACCATTATAGAGTTCGTGGCGGTACCCGATCTCGTAGTTTTTCTCTATAAAAAGAAAAAGAAGCACTTCAAGCTCCTCCCACGGGGGCTCTACATATCGCCTAGGTATAGGCAATCCCTTAGTGGAAGCCTACGTATAATGCCTTAAAAGACTATCTACATCAAGTTCAAAGAAAATCTCTAGGTGCACAAAGATGACCGTCACACGGTACCGCTCTCAAGAACTTTGAAACTCAACATACTATCTCCATGAGATTCGAGGGGCCCGATGGCCCGAATCTATCGGACAAACTCAAGCTTGGTTCGTGGTACGACGAGGAGCTCGGAAAGGAGCCATTTCAATCGGCCAAATATCGGGAAGAATGCTCGCACCCGAGTTAGATATCAGCAATCATCAACAAAGTGAAACATTCAAAATATTTGAAGTATGCTATAATATATAATAACATCATGAGTAGCAAAGACAGAAATCAAGAAAGTATCTTTATATTCATAAATATTCGTCTACAACGCCCTTCGAGGGGTCCTTACATATGATTACAAAAGCCCACAAAGGGTATCTACAGAAAAACAAAGAAGCAAAGGGATACATATGGTGACGGCCTAGATCCTAGTCCATGCTCGGAGGTCCACGTCAACAGCAGTATCTGATTCGACAATAGTATCTCCGGATATCATCTCCTCGAGGTGCATGACCTCAAATAAAATATCTTCCAAAGAGTCATCCCCTCGGGAAACTCACCTCGACCTTTACAATGATACCTACAAAATAGGAGACGTGGAAGGAGAAAGCAATGGATAAGTGCAAAATGACGAAGGAGAAGCCGAGAGGAGCTGAGAAGTGGCTGGGCCAAAAGTCTGGCTAGCTTGAGCTTCACCAATATTGATATGAAGCCACTTTTAGAACATTTTCCCAACTTGGGAGGCAATAGTCAGCATATAACGCTACCTTTCTCGAAGAATCGAAAGAGGATGTAATTCTCCAAGCCGGGGGAGGAGGGTGAGCAGTAGTGTATAATTTGTGCCCCCTCTTGAGCAGCAGTGTATGATTTGAATATTTCCTCCAGTTGGAAGAAATCGGTCCTCTATTTCATCGCCCCAAACTAACAGAAATGACAACAATAACAACAAAAACAACAACGACAACATCAAGGTAGCATAATTTCGTCCGACCAGAGAAGGACCGGGAGACAAGCCATAGCACGCATGATGCAGATGTAAAATCTTGAGGTCGTAGGCCTCAAACATGGAGAAACAACAAAGAATGAAGATAGCAAGGAAGGAGGAAAGGATAGATATCAGAAGATGCTTGGATGAAAAACTTATCACAAGAAACCCCATTTATAGAAGAAGATGGCAAGGTAACCAACTGTGTTATTATCACCCTCAAAAAACGTAACAATAGGCACGTTCAATATGTTCATAGGAGCTGAATCATTGGAAACATTATGACCCTGAATAACAAAGAATCACAACAAGTCAAATTGCCCTGAAAAGGTAAGGCTATGGAATATTTTAGCGCTCATGAAGGGTTGCATCATCAGCACGACGTCATTATAGGAGCCCATAGAGTATGATGTCAAAATCATTACTTATCACTTCTCTCCAAGAAATGAGGAGACTATCTGTACATTGTGAAATTGGTGAACCAATATCTCATTGGAAAAGGGCTTCGGGAGATCACCTCGAAGGCTCGATACCTCGAGTCTGCTACTTTCCTCAAAACCTGTTGACACCCGGCCTATGGATAATGTGAGTCGAGACCCCGAAGAGCATAGGAGGCCCCCAAAGAATGCATCCGGATTCGATTAAGTCTACCTGGGTAGCCTAAACATTGCCCTACGTATATGCCATGAAGCTAGTCAGTTGTCCCATCCCCCTTCCTTTATCACTCAACGTATTTTGTATTAAGTTTGGAATCCCCCCCTCTTATAAAAGAGGGGTCGTTAACAGTCTGTAAGAGGCATCCAACTATTCTACACAAGAGAAATAATATCTCTCTCTCTTTTTCACTCTAACTTACTCACTCGAGGCTACTTTTTACACTTATTAATTTCATACTTGCTTTTCATTTATTGCTTGGTATTGGCCATAAATAGCCCTATTTCATTATATATTAACTATTATCCCCTTCCTGGTTACCTTCAATAGCTCGAGCTCGAGCTGGATAGCGACCTCGAGGCCTTCCGTCGATCAGCTCGAGGCCCGGGCAGCAAGCCCCTCGGTTTGACTACTACCCCGTTTTGGCTTGCATTTCACCGTTATAAACTGCATACGCCTAGCATCAACTGCTCTGACAACTAGCATAAAAATAGATCATGTATTTTTTGAGTCCCATTTACAAATTTAATTGTTGTTACCATTTTTATGGTAAACAATAAATACTAGGGATTTTTTTCTGCCTATACAATATTTTAAATTTATTTACCAAAATCGTCCTAGTTTTGTATATTACCCAACCTAAACAGGGATTAATTAAAAATTATATACAATCCATTATTAGTGCCTTAAATTAGGGAATTTAGTTGCATCTTTTTTCTTTTTTTCTCTCATCTCCTCTTTCCTCAACGTCGCCTCTCTCATCAATTTTCTTTCTTTCTTCAGCACTCTCTCTTATTGTCTTTCTCTCTCAATAAGGTACGCCTAAAGTTTATTTATGCCACTCAACCTATTGAAGTAACCTCCAGTGTGGAACTTTAACAATGCAAGATTGTTATAGAATTCCAACCTGTGACACTTCGGTATTGTGCTCTCTTGAAAATTGAATTATCATGCAGTTTGGTAGTCTTTTTCAAGAGATAAAATTAGCAACTAGTAAGAAGGTCGTAGGAATTGAAGATTCAAACACTAATATATCATAAAGCTTTTAATTCGAATTTGAAATTTTAAAAATCATTATTTGTTTGGAATGGATGTTGTTACAAACAAATGCGAATCTTGTTTGGAGTTTATATCTCAGTTTTGAGGGTGTTTGGTGAAGATTAGACTTGGTTTTGGCTGAATTTCATAATTAAACTCAAAGAAGAAGAACACATGACATTTAACATACTTATGAAATTGTAGTAAAGTTGTAGTATAATTGTATGTAAATTTTATTCTGTTGTAGTGATAAATACTTTTTGTCACGACCTGGATTTTCCACCTTCGGGAGTCATGATAGCACCTACTCGTTAAAGCTAGGCAAGCCGAGTGTTATAGATTTGATTTCCATTTTTCCTTAACCTTTACCATTTACATGTTAACATATGATCAACAACGGACTAATGATAATAAAAGGAAATGCGGAAGACGAAATCTAATAGTTTAACTTAATACAAATAAGATTCCATAGACATAGTCCACCCAAAATTGGTGTCACAATCTTAGGGACTATATATGAATACTACATATAGGGTCTGAACAAAGAAAATTACATGTATGTCTCTAAAATAAGTAAGAGTGGAAGGAAATAGGATAGAAGGGGACATCAAGGCCTACAGACATATGGAGAACTACCTCGGGTCTCCGCTGAACTGAAGGGAGCAACCTCACTATGGTCCAAATGCTTGAAAACCGGGATATGCACACAGTGCAGAGTGTAGTATCAGCACAACAGACCCCATGTGCTGGTAAGTGTCGATCCTAACCTCGACGAAGTAGTGACGAGGCTAGGACAACACTAGGACAAGACTACCAAATAAACTTGTGTAGTTAAATCATATACAACAAATAATAATAATTGAAACTAGCAGTTAAATATTTGAATGGGGAACATACTACGGGAAATATCAAGTACTAACAGAATCTTAGTAGAAAAGCATAAGGAACACCAAAATTTGATATCAACAAGAATAAGGAAATCAATAAGTACACGGCATCACCCTTCGTGCTTTTACTCTCGTTCTCACCATAAGAACCAATAGATTCGGCACGTCATCACCGTTTATGCTTTTACCTCACATAGTCGTGGCACAACATTATCCTTCGTGCATTATCACTCGTATCATGGTACGATATCACCCTTCATGCTTTTACATTTACGGTATCGGAACGGCATCACCCTTCGTGCATTAACACTCACAATATCACGCACTGTATCACCCTTCATGCTTTACATTATTCCTTACCCAAAGCAACAATCACAAAGCAATTCGGACAAGGGAATCAATAAAATCAAAATAAAATGCCGATAAGGGAGCAATAGTATAACACTAATATCCTGGCAAGGGAAACAATATCATAAGCAATAACGTCTCGGCAAAGAAAATAATAGCATAAACAATAACATCCCGGCAAGGGAATCAACAATATATCTCATCTCATTTCCACAATTGCTTCACAACATAAATCGCAACTTGAGCCAATGCTTAACCATGGCCAATTACCAGGAATACTTTCATAAGCCTTGTTCAACATTGATAATCATCATATTAAGCATGGACAATGCATAATAGAGTCACAATAATCATAGTATAAGACTCACGATCATGCTTGACACCAACGTATAGATACTCGTCACAACACCTATACATCGTACTCAATAATTAACACATAGAAAATAATACCACAACTCATATTCCCTCAAACTAAGATTAGACCAAACACTTACCTCAACGCCACGAAAAAAATCAAGCCTCAACTACTAATTTATCTCTTGATTCCACTTTCAATTCGCTTGTATCTAGTCACAATTTACATAATAACACTAATAAATGCTAAACAAATGAATTCTAATGCATGAAAATAGGTTTTATAATGATTTCTCCAAAAAGTCAAAAATTGACCGCAGGCAACCCGAAGGCCGAGCCAAAACCCGATCACCCATTCACCCACGAACTTAAATACATAAATTATTTTTAAATAGGACCTCAAATTGAGGTCTAAATCCCCAAAATTTGAAAATCCTAAGTTCTACCCAAAAACACCCAATTTCCCCATGAAAACCCTTGATTTGAAATGAAATCATGTAAAAAGATGTTATAGATTGAATAAAATAAGCTAGAAATTACTTACTAATGATTGGTAGAAGAATATTTCTTTAGAAAATCGCCCACGAGAGTTTAGGATTTGAAATAATTTGAAAAATGGGTGAAATGTCGTCAAAATCTCATTTAGCAAGCCTCAAATGTCGCAATTACGACTAGGGTTCGCAATTTCAAACCCCTTTGGGATCATGTCAGCTTCGCATTTGCGAAGGAATTTTTGCATTTGCGACCCTGCCCCTTTCACATTTGTGATCAAAATGTCGCATTTGCGAGCATAGCCTACCCACGCTTGGTTCACAATTGCGACGCCTGGGTCGCATTTCCCAAGCCTGAGAACTTCGTATTTGCGAAGCCTGATATCGCAATTGCGTGATTAGAGGCTTGTTACACAGCTACAACATACCAACAAATTTCCTTAGTCCAATTTCTCTCTGTGGTCTATCCAAAACTCACCCGATCCATCGGGGCTCCAATCCAATCATGCACGCAAGTCTAAAAATATCATATGAACTTGCTTGTGCGAAACAAATCATCAAAATAAAATCAAAAACTACAAATTAAACCTCAAATTCCTGAAATTACTCAAGAACATTGAAAATTTCATTTTATCAACTAAAGGTCCGATTTATACCAAACCAATTCCAATCTTTACCAAATTTCACAGATTTAACTTAATTGTTATTTTAAACTTGTATCGGGCTCCAAAACCAAGATACGAGCCCGATACCATCAAGAAATTTCATCAATCCACTTCTAAAAGCCTTCATATTTTCTGGCTAACAATTTTCTTTAAAAATTCTTTTCTCGGGCTTGGGACCTCGGAATTAGATTCCGGGCATATGCCGAAGTCCCATATTTTACTATGGACCCCACGAGACCATCATATCACGGGTCCGGGTCCATTTACCAAGAATGTTGACCAAAATCATCTTTAATCAAATTTTAAAGGATAATTTCCTTATTTTACTTAGATTTCACATAAAAGCTTTCCGTAAATACCCTCAGACTATGCACGCACATCAAGGTGATTCAAAAAGAAGTTTTTAAGGCCGAAAAATAGAGAATCTACTTTCAAAATGAGTGATGACCTTTTGGGTCATCATATTCTCCACCTCTAAAACAACCATTCATCCTTGAACGCACATAAGAAAAGTACCTAAGTCGGTAAAAAGATGGGGATATCGGCTCCGCATATCTGACTTGGACATCCTGGTCACTGGCTTAACAAGCTGACTCTTCCATTGAACACGAACCAAAGGAAAACTCTTTGATCTCAACTGATAAACCTGCCGGTCTAGAATAGCTTCCGGCTCCTCCTCATAGGATAAATACTTGTCCAACTGGACAATGCTGAAGTCTAACACATGGGATGGATCATCGCTATACTTCCAAAGGACCAAGTCTAACACAGGGTGCATGGCCGATAAACTCGGCGGCAATGCAAGTCTGTAAGACACCTCTGCCACTCGATCAAGAATCTCAAAAGGACCAATGAACCTCGGGCTTATCTTTCCTTTCTTCCCAAATGTCAATACGCCCTTAATGGGCGACACCCGAAGCAACACTCGCTCTCTGACCATGAATGCCACATCACTAACCTTGCGGTCAGCGTAACTCTTTTGACTAGAGTGAGTTGTATGAAGCCTATACTTAATGATCTTAACCTTCTCTAAGCCATCCACGTGGGATGGATCATCCTTAATGATTTATTTTCTCCCTTTTTATCCATAAAATTCCCAATAATTATTTTCGAAATTATTATTTTGATGATTCATCTATTGGATTTCTATATTTATGCCAAAATATGGCTAAGGTAATTTTTATAATTTTTTTTTGCAATTACATTTAGTATTTTAAAGTTAAATTGCACATAATTACAACATTAGCCCTTTTAAAATTTATTTATGTTTTATATGCATAAAAATTTGATCCTGTAATTTTAGATTACTAATTATCTACTATAAATCATTTTAGCCCTTTAAATTAGTCTTTAGATCTGTCTTAGACATATGTATGTTATGAACTTCTTGGTGTTTTTCTCAAAGGTTTTTTCGATTTTTCAAAGTGACTCTCCGTCTTCAAGATTAGGGTTTTCTCAACTTCTTTTAAAATACTTTCTCTTTAATTTTCATTGTTGTCTTATGATTTTACTATGTTTAGATGGTTTGTTTATGTTTTCTTCTACCTGGTTCAACGTGTTGAAAACCCTATGTATCTTTGGTTTTATCTTGGGTCCTGGAACTGTCCTTGTTTATTTTGTATGTATACATGTTTTGATTGGGTTCTTTATGGTTAGATCCTTTTTCTTTGTTTGCCTTGAATGATTCTGAATGCTTGCTGCTTTTTAACTCAACCTTGTTAAAAACCTAGTTTTGTAAAAAAAAATCCTCACTTGTTACTGTGAGTTTTTAAAGACTTTCTTTACTTTGTTTTAGTGTGCTGGTCTGATTTCCTTCACCTGTCCCTATGTGTTAGGCTGACTTCTTCATTTTGGTTCTATATGTTAGCCATGACTACTTGACTTTGTTGATTACTATTCTTCTAGTAGTCCTTAGCCTACTCATGTCACTTCTGAATGTTTGTGTTCATCTACTTTGCTTCTTTTTGTTAATATGTTTGACCCTGCATGTCTGATACGCATATTCATTCCTTTCTATTTATATGTCGAAGTGTAGAATCATGACTCCCTTTTAATTGATCTTGATTACCTAAAGTTACGGTTTGATTGCAAGGTTTTCTTATAAACCCCCAATATTTTACTCGTTTGTTTGAGTGAATTGATTCCGTTCCCTTATTTATTGCGATGTTTCATTCTTGCTGAATCCTTTCATCAAATTAAGGATATTATGTACTTACTACCTCCTTAAATAGTAAGAATCAATCTTTCTCAAACTGATTCTCTTTCCTTAAGTTATCCATGTTAGTATCCGTTAAGCTGTAATTCCTTGTTTAATGGGGAGTACTCGTATTTTTATAGGAATCTGATTGTGATTACTTCCATATTTGTGTTAGACCTTTACTTTTTACCTTATTTTCCACTTATTTTCAAAACTATAAATACCATAAGTCTTTCATTAATAAGACACAGACAATTAGTTCAGGAGACACACACATACACTCAAACTCTCTCTTCTTTCTCTACTATTTGTGCTACTGCTTTGTCTAGCCAGCTGAAATTCAAGGCTAGACTGTGGAACACTGATTGCTTTACTTTTTTTGCACTTTGCTTCTTCAATTGGTATGTTCTTTGTTTTAATTCTAAAACTCAACTCCATGTGTTCCCTCGTTTGTCAATCCTTGTCTCTTTCTGCACTAACTTAATGTCTCATGCTGTTAAATTGTACTTCGTTTTTACTGCTTCACTTAGCATGCTTAAAATTCTGCCCTCTTTTGGTCAAATGTAATCAGCATGTTTACTTGTGCCAGTTTATGTCCCTCAACTAGCATGTCTCCTAATGTACTTGATTCATGACTAATTATGTATTTCTAATTTGGACCCTCTGTGTCCCTAACCCCTACTTCCCTTTTTGAAACTCCGAAAGTTGTACTGTTATTTGAACTTGTTTTGCATGTGTTTTTGTTGCTCCTATCCCCTTCTCCTTTTCAAAACTATTTTCCTTAAGGAACTGTTCTGTTATATTTTGCAAACTCACTTCAAACATGTTGTTTTCAAACTATTTTCCCACTCAACTCCTTTAAATCTTTGTTAAGCATTCTTACCTATACTCTGAAACTAGAACAACAAGCTCTTAGGGTAAAATAATCTCCAACTGTCTTAATAACTCTGAATAACTACTGCATATCACTTTAAGCCTAGGCAAGCCTAAGGTATTCACTTAAATAAAACTGGAACTGCCTTTGTCTAATTATCAACTGTTAAAGTCAGTAGGCAAACCTGATTCGGACTTCTTTTCTGAGTCATGTAATCAATCTAGTCCTGATGTTATCACTTAGACACCCTCCTTTAGGATTCTGAATTCAGACCTTAGTTGTGCATTAGTCATTCTATCTCTATGCATTATTTGTGGAGGTATACATGAACCTTCTACTTGCTTATATGTTTCACCCCTAAGTGCAGTCTTATATGTTTTGTATTGCGCTTTAGTGTTTTTGCCTTTAAACCTGAGGGTCTACCTAGGACCCTGTCCTTATAGGAATATGAGTCCTAAATTCCTCCGGGACTGATAGGAAGGACGGGTAACAGTATGCAATAGGGGTCGAGACCAACCTCTGCTCTAATTACCTTCACGAGGTGGGAAAGGGTAGACATTGATATGATGTACGGTGCGCTAACACCACATGTAGCCCCTCTTTTGAGAAGTGTCATACCGGGTATTGCATTGTTGTGATCCATATTACAAACAAACCTAGGACCCCCTTTACAAGCATGCTTAGATTGTAACTCATTTCAAAACCTTGCTTTCATTAAACGTTTTCAAACACGTGTATGTGAACTTAAATCCCTATTATTTGAGCCTTACTTGTCTATTTGCTAATCACACAAATTCACAAAAAACTGTCTGGCAGGGAACCACAATAGTGGATCTTGAGGGGTGCCTAACACCATCCCTTTAGGATAATTTCAAGCCCTTATCCTATCTCAGGATATCAAACATAGTTAGAAATGAACCTTATAGGTGCCCTAACGTGCCTTAAAATCATTAGGTGGCGACTCTTCAAAATTTCAAAACCCTTTTCCAAGAGGAAAGAGTTTTTCCAAAATGCGACAAACCCGAGTCTGCTGGAAGGAAAAGGGGGCACGATAGGCTCAAACCACCCAACTGACGACCAACATTGCTTACCTTATAATGCCTCATAAGGTACCATCTGGATGCTCGAATATAGCTGTTGTTGTAGGAAAATTCCGCTAATGGCAATAATTGATCCCAAGAGCCTCCAAAGTCAATAACACAAGCTCGGAGCATATCCTCCAAAATCTAAATAGTACACTCAGATTGCCTATCCATCGAGGATAAAATGATGTGCTCAACTCGACCCGTGTGTCCAACTCACACTGTACTGTCCTCCAAAAATGTGAGGTAAATTACGTACCTCGGTCAAAAATGATAGACACGGGCACACCATGAAGACGACCAATCTCTCGGATGTTGATCTCAGCTAACCTCTCTGAAGAATAGGATATTGTTATAGGAGTGAAATGCACTGACTTGGTCAGCCTATCAACAATAACCTGCACTGCATTGAACTTCCTCTGAGTCCCTAGGAGTCCAACAACGAAGTCCATAGTGATACGCTCCCACTTCCACTAAGGAAACTCCATCCTCTAAAACAAACCACCAGGTCTCTAATGCTCGTACTTTACCGGTTGACAATTCAAAGAACAAGCCACATATGCAACAATATCCTTCTTCATCCTCTTGCACCGGAAATATTGCCGTAAGTCCTGATACATCTTAGCGACACCCGGATGAATAGAGTACCGGGAACTATGGTCCTCCTCTAAAATCAACTCTCGAAGTCCATCCACATTAGGCAAACAAATTCGCCTATGCATCATCAAAACTACATCATCTCTTTCTGTAACCTACTTGGACCCACTGTGTCGCACTATGTCCCTAAGGACACACAAATGAGGGTCATCATAGTGCCAGTCTCTAATACGTTCAAATAATGAAGAATGAGCGACTGTACAAACTGTAACAAAATTGGGCTCAGAAACATTCAACCTCACGAACTGATTGGCCAAAGACTAAACATCCAAAGCAAGCAGTCTCTCATTGACCGGAATATACGCAAGACTACCTATACTGACTGACTTTCTACTCAAAGCATCGGCCACTACATTGGCCTTCCCTAGATTATATAAGATGGTGATATCATAGTCTTTTAATAGATCTAACCACCTTCTCTACCTCAAATTTAGCTCCTTCTACTTGAACAAGTACTGTAGACTCTTGTTATCCGTGAACACCTCACATGACATGCCATATACATAGTGCCTCCAAATCTTCAGCGCATGAACAATGGATAGTAGCTCCAAATCATGAATTTGATGATTTTTCTCATGAATCTTCAACTATCGCAAAGCATACACAATAACCTTGTCATCCTACATCAATACCGCACCAAGTCTAATACGCGTTGCATCACACTAAATTGTATATGGCCATGAACCAGTGGGAAAAACCATCATCGGCGCCATAGTCAAAGTTGTCTTGAGCTTTTGAAATCTCGCCTCACACTCGTTCGACCACCTGAACTAGGCACCCTTTCGGGTCAACCTGGTCATCGGGGCTGCAATAGATGAAAATGCCTTCACAAACTAACAATAATAGCCCGCAAAACCCAAGAAACTCCAAATCTCTGTAGCTGATGCGGGTCTCGGCATGTCCTTAACCGCCTCTATCTTGTTTGGATCCACCTGAATACCCTCTACTGATGCAATGTGACCCAAGAATGAAACTGCACTCAACCAAAACTTACATAGAAAACTTAGCATATAACTGACTGTCCCTCAGAGGTGTAGAGAATGACTCGAAGATGCTTCGTATGCTGCTCTCAGCTGCGGGAATAGATCAAAATATCACTAATGAAGACTATCACAAAGGAATTCAGGTAAGTCTTGAACACTCGGTTCATCAAGTCCATAAAAGAAGATAGGGCATTCGTCAACCCAAATGATATCACCAAGAACTTATAATGCTCGTACGGAGTGCAGAAAGCTATCTTAGGGACATCGGATGCCCTAATCCTCAACTAGTGGTAGCCAGATCTCAAATCAATCTTAAAAAACACTTAGGCACCTTGAATCTGGTCAAACAAATCACCAATCCTCGGCAATGGACACTTATTCTTGATTGTAACCTTGTTCAACTGTCGATAATCTACACAAATCCTCATTAATCTGTCCTTCTTCTTAACAAACAACACTGGCGCACCCCAAGGAAAGACACTAGGTCTAATAAAGCCTTTATCAAGCAGTTCTTGCAACTGTTCTTTCAATTCTTTCAACTCTGGTAGGGCCATACGATATTGTGGGATAAAAATGGCCTAGGTGCCTAGAGCCAAATCAATGAAAAAGTCAATATCCCTATCGGGTGGCATACTCGACAAGTCTGAAGGAAATACCTCAGGAAACTCAAGAACAACAGGCACATAATCCATAGAAGGAACCTCGGCACTAGAATCACGAACATACGTCAAATAGTCCAAACATAGCTTATCAGCCATATGTGGAGCCTACACATATGAGATTAACCCTACATGTGGAATTACCAGGAGTCCCTCTCTACTATAAACGAGTTAAACCCAACAAGGCTAAGGTCACATTCTTGGCATGACAGTCCAAGATAGCGTGGTAAGGCAATAACCAGTCCATCCCCAATATGACGTCAAAATCAACCATATCCAAAAGTAACAGATCTACTCGGGTCTCAAGACCCCCAATCACAACTATACATGAACGATGGGCACGATCTAACACAAAAACATCACCCACCGGTGTAGACACATATATAGGAGCACTTAAGGAATCACTAGGCATGACCTAATACGGTGAAAAATAAGATGACACATAGGAATGTATAGACTCTGGATCAAATAGAACCTAATAATATCCACTACAAACCAGAACAATACATGTGATAACTACATCGGAGGCCTCGGCCTCAGGCCTAGATGGAAGAGCATAACATCGGGGCTGGGCCCCCACCACTCTTAACTACATCTGGGATAGCCTCTTACTGGCTGGCCTCCACCTTTAGCGGCTTGACCTCCAACTCGAATTCCTCTACCTCCACCTCTATCTGGTTGAGCGGGCAGAGGAACAATCGGTGCGTGAACCATGGCACGACAACCCTAATGCTGAGAGCTGCTCGGTGCTCGAGGGAAAAATCTAGCAATATGCCTCGTCTCGGCACAAGTATAATAAGCCCTCGGCCGCTGGGACTGCCGACCACGAAAACTCTAAAGTGGAGGTGCACTAATAGTAGCTTGTGATGCACTATAGGACTACTGATCGGAATACTGCATATAAGAATCACGGCCACCTGGGCATCGTGAGAAGCCTGTAGTGCTGAATGAAACAACTTGGAAGGATGGCCCCTACCAAAAGAATCCCTGCCCCCAGATAAGGAACCGGTGAACCTGCCAGAATGATGAGGCCTCTTGTCAGACCTTGACCACTCCCCTGTTATAGAACCATCTCAACTCTGCTGGCCACATTGACCGTATCCTGAAAAGAAATCTCGTTCCTTATCTCCTTAGCCATCTGTAATTGAATAAGCTAAATGAGTCCATCAATCAACCTCCTCTCTCTCTCTTGGTGGGAAGTATAAAAAGATCATGATTAGGCAAGTCAATAAACCTAGTCTCGTAGTGAGTGACAATCATAGAACCCTATTGGAGATGCTCAAACTACCTCTGATAGTTCTCCCCCTGAGTGATAGGAAGAAACTTCTCCAGAAATAGCTTATAGAATTTATCCCATATAAAAGCCAGTGACCCAACTGGTGTAGCCAAAACATAATCCATCCACCAAGTCTTGGCGGATCCAGACAAACGAAAAGTAGCAAAGTCGACCCTATTGGTCTCCACTATCCCCATTTTACATAGAACCTCATGACAGTTGTCCAAATAATCCTGGGGATCCTCAAAAGATGTATTGCCAAAAGTGGTAGTAAAAATCTTGGTAAACCTATCCAACCTCCACAAGGCATCAGCAAACATAGCTGGCCCTTCAAGGTCTGTGCCACAACACCCGGCTGAACTACTCCAACTGGCTGAGATGCTGGAGTCTGAAACTGGGGAGCTATCTACTCTGGAGTGCGAGTAGAGGAAGTTTGGGCTCCTCATGCCTGAGTGACGCTCTCCATAAGGCCCCCTAGGCGGACCAGA
Organism: Nicotiana glauca; assembly: GCA_026770625.1. NCBI lineage: Eukaryota > Viridiplantae > Streptophyta > Magnoliopsida > Solanales > Solanaceae > Nicotiana > Nicotiana glauca. Next base: position 132,040 of record MU703269.1, read on the forward strand.
GCATCTTGAAGTATTGGAGTGGCGATGAACCCCTCTAGGACCTGAATTGGTCCTTCTTGAACTGACTGGGCTAGAACTTCATTGTCAAACTCAACCTGAGGCTCCGCTGCTGGTGTTGTTGCTCGAGCTCTGGGCTAAGCTCTACCTATACCTTAGGCACTAGCACGACCTCTATCTCTGCCCCTCATAGGAGCTGCTACTTGTGGCTCGGGCTCAGGCTGCTAGTCAGTTGATGTAGCTGTACGTGTTCTCACCGTCTGCAAACGAACAGAGTGAAGTTCAATTAGTATTGAGATATCAAGTTGCACGACAATAAAGAATAGATTTGAAGTTTTTCCTAAACTCTGTAGCCTCTGGGGATAAACACAAACGTCTCTATACTGATCCCTCATACTCTACTAAGCTTGTCCGTGAATTGTGAAACCTAAGCAACCTAGAGCTCTGATACCAACTTGTCACGACCCCAATTTCTCACCCTCGAGAGTCGTGATGGTGCCTACTCGTGAAAGCTAGGCAAACCAAGTGTTATAGATTTTATTTTGCTTTTTCCTTAACCATTAACATTTACAAGTAAACAAATGGTCAATAACAGAATAATGATAATAAACAGAAATGCGGAAGACAAAATATAATAGCTTAATTTAATACATATATGACTCCATAGACATAATACAATCTCACGAACTGTCGATCGGAGCAACTCCCTACATGTTGGTTTATGGTGCAGAGGCGGTCATCCCCACCAAGGTAGAAATCCCCTCTTTGAGAATCATAAAAGAAGCAGAGTTGGATGACGCAGAATGGGTAAAAGGTCGCTACGTGCAGTTAGCCCTTATAGATGGGAAAAGGATGAATGCAGTTTGCCACGGTCAGTTGTATTAGAACAGAATGTCCAGAGCCTTCAACAAAAGAGTTAAGCCAAGGAAGTTTACACCGGGGCAGCTGGTGTTGAAGAAAATATTCCCACGACAAGATGAATCCAAGTGGAAATTCTCTCCCAACTGGCAAGGTCCGTACATGGTTCACCGGGTTCTAACTTGAGGAGCCCTTATTCTTGCAGAAATGGAAGGAGAAGTCTGGCCAAAGCCAATCAATTCAGATGCAGTGAAACGATACTATGTGTAACCACTTACGATTCCCTTATGATTTAATTTGAACTACGTCTGACCTTATTCCCGTTTAAGAGGGGATATGTAGGCAGCCATATGGGTTGGGTCATAATTTAATAAAAATTCCATTTTCCCCTGCTATTGGAACTGGGGCAGAATTTTGAGGAGGACCCTCAAAATTTCGAAGTTAGTTTTCAGCCATTCATCGCCAGGAATGCCACCTCAATAAAGTCGGGCAGAATTATACGAGGACCCTCAAAATTCCAAAGTTGATTTTCCAATCGTTCAACGCAGCCGTCAAAAGTGCTAGCCGAGTAAACTAGGGCAGAATTTTGAGGACCCTCAAAATTCCGGAGTAAGAGAGGTTGCAATATCTTGAACCACGTCGCAGTCGTTGGTTCATCTAAAGAAAAAAACTATTTTCTACTTATGTTATATTTACTAAATGATGCATAACTATTGTTCGAATTGCTGCTGTTTAGCAACGCTACCCCAATGATATGCAACTCCAGAAGCCAAGGGAAAATGAACTAGCCTTTCCCCTTTTTTAGAAAACTCACGATTTTTCTTTGGATGCAGGCACTCGACTTACAATATTTTTAGGAATATTTATGTACGCATACTTTCTCAAAAATGCAACTTCTCTGAATCATCACTTGTTTGTAATTGTTATCCGCACACAAACTCCCCGGCAGGCACGATATCGTAATCAACTATTAGCTAAGAAATCTCACTACTATCCGTCCTTTTATTTTCTTGCATTCCATAAGGCTACCTTTCTGCCTTTCGAGACTAGGCACGGTCTCCATCTGCATTTTTGCATTGCATAAGGCTACTTTTCCATCTTTCGAGACTAAGCACTGTCTCCATCTGCATTATCTGCCTAAGGTTACCTTTTTGCCTTTCGAGACTAAGCACTGTCTCCATCTGCATTATCTGCATAAGGCTACCTTTTTGCCTTTCGAGACTAAGCATTGTCTCCATCTGCATTTTTGCATTGCATAAGGCTACCTTTCTGCCTTTCGAGACTAAGCACTGACTACATCTGCATTTATCTGCATAAGGCTACCTTTCTGCCTTTCGAGACTAAGCACTGTCTCCATCTACATTATCTATATTGCATAAGGCTACCTTTCCGCCTTGCGAGGTTAAGCTCTACATCCACCTGCATGGCTGAAATACCGCCACCTCTATTTGCATCAACTGAAATATCGCCACTTTATCTATCTTGCAATCGGCTGAAATATCGCCAATCTTTATTTAATTTTACACCGGCTGAAGGATCGCCAGTTCATCTCCATCATCATCTATACCTATGCTTTCTATTGGCTTAAATATCGCCATTTTACTTTTTACATCGACTAAAACATCGCATGTTTTATTTACATTTCTGTTGGCTATAATATCGCCATTTATATTTTCTACATCAGCTGAAACATTGTTGCTTTATTTAAATCTTTGTCGGCTGAAATATCGCCATTTACATTTTCTGCATCAGCTGAAACATCGCTACTTTATTTAAGTTTCTGTCAGTTGAAATATTGCCATTTACATTTTCTACATCAACTGAAACATCGCTGCTTTATTTAAATTTCCGTCGGCTGAAATATCGACATTTACATTTTCTACATCTGCTGAAACATTGCTGCTTTATTTAAATTTCTATCGGCTGAAATATTGCCATTTATGTTTTTGCATCGGCTAAAATACCACCAAATCTTGCATTTCATGGGCTGAAATATCGCCAAACTATCCGAGGGCATCATTGTTCAGAGGTATCATCTTCAAAGCCCGACAACACCATGACATGGCTCAAGGACCTACTTTATATCCTGCACAGCATTATTCAAAGGCATCATGGTTCGGAGGCACCATTATCATAGCCCGAGAACATCATTTCATAGCCTGCGAATCCTTTAATTTTGCACTTCATAGCCCAGGACATCATGGTATGAGGACGTCATCCTAACCGTCCAAAGACAGTATTCTTGGTCCAACGGGAACTTGAATCACATTTAAGTTTATGCACGATACACGCTCGTATTACTCACATGTAGGTACACCGGCTAGCAACAGTCGTCTCAGCAGGAGCGATCCTGCTCCAGTCCCCGCAGCCGATCAAGTTTCAAAATACCTCTTGCCACCTAAACATCGTGTCTATCTCTTTTGGATCTCCATCGGCATGTTCTGTCAATGGTTCCTAAACTCCATACGGCCTGATTGCTGTAAAACCATGGATATTTAGGCAGCTCAAAAACCAAAGCCCGATCAAATTCTTTTCATATCGCCGCTTCCGGTCAAAATTGGCCATCATATCTTTACCCGACAACTCTTTTATCCTTCTCGGGTAAAGAGGGGCAGTTGTTGATACCAAATTTTTCCCTAAGTATTTTTATACCCAAAATACTTCCGAAATGGCATATTTGTGCATATATAAGCACA
>MU703278.1:0-11069 GCA_026770625.1 Nicotiana glauca
CACTTAAATTGGAAAAAACTCCCTTATGCATTACCCTTGGGGTAGGCGCGTAAAAAGGAGGTGTGACAGATGCAGGGCCATCGGTTTGATCATTATATTCAGTTAGGATCGGGGCAGAGCTCAGGCCAGCATGAGGGCCGTCGCCAGGAGCGTTTCGCACAAATGAGACAACCTACTCATCCATGTACTCAGTGCATTAAACTACACACCGAGCATTGTAGACAGGGTTCGAGTGCATGTTATCATTGTGGGCAAATATGACATTTTATTAGCCGGCCCAGGGTTAGGCAAAAGTGCACTAGCTTAATCTTCAGGATACACAATAGCCTCTTTGCCCTCAGTTCGTGCTCCCCGACCAGGTCCACAGTCTACTCAAGGTTGTGGTAGAGGGACAGGTGGAGGAGACACCTTGGGTTCTAGTGGTTGCCAAAACTGCTTCTATGCACTCACAGGCTGATAGGATTCAGAGTCATCCCCAGATGTTGTCACATGTATATTAACAATACATTCTCACGCCATTTATGCATTGATAGATCCCGGCTCTACATTTTCATATATTACTCCATTTATTGCTGGTAAGCTTGACATGAGATCTGAGTTGTTGCCACAGTCAGTTGAGGTGTTTACGCCAGTTGGAGACTTCATTGTAGCTAATCATGTCTTTAGAGGTTGTACAGTTTTAATTAATGACCGTCCAACCTCTCTTGATTTAGTTGAATTGGTGATTCTAAATTTCGATGTCATTATCAGTATGGATTGGTCCGATTTCATTTTCCTAGTGAGCCTGTCCTTGAATGGAAAGGTAATGTAGCCATGCCTATGGGTAAGTTTATTTCATACCTTAGGGCTCATAAGTTTATTGCTAAAGGTTGTATATACCATCTGGTTCATGTTAGGGATACAGATAAGGCGCCAGTGACTCCTCAGTCGGTTCCTATTGTGAATGAATTCCCGATGGTATTCCCTAAGAAGCTTCCAGGAATTCCCCCCGAAAGGGAAATCGATTTCGCTATAGATTTGCTTCCTGATACGCAACCTATATCCATTCCTCCCTATAGAATGGCTCTTGTAGAGCTAAGGGAATTAAAGGAACAACTGAAGGACTTGCTCGATAAAGGCATTATTAGGCCAAGTACATCCCCACGGGGTGCTACAGTGCTATTTGTCCGAAAGAAATATGGCTCCTTGCGGATGTGTATTGGCTAAATACAACTAAATAAAGTCACTATCAAGAATACGTATTCTCTTCCATGGATTGATGACTTGTTAGACCAATTACAAAGAGCCAAATACTTTTCGAAGATCGACTTGCGATCCGGTTATCATCAGCTACGAGTCAGTGATATTGATATCCCAAAAAAACATTTAGGACGAGGTATGGCCATTTTGAATTCCTTGTCATGTCTTTCGAGCTTAAAAATGCCCCAACAACCTTTATGGATCTTATGAACCGGGTATTCAAACCATTCTTGGATGAATTTGTGATTGTGTTTATTGACGACATCCATATATATTCACGATCGAAATCCGAGCATGCGGACCACTTGCGAGCTGTATTGCAGACTCTCCAGGACTACATGTTATATGATAAATTCTCTAAATGTGAATTTTTGCTAACTTCTGTGTCTTTTCTTGGTCATGTTATTACCGGTGATGGTATCAAGGTTGATGGACAAAAGATTGAAGCTGTGATGACTTGGCCAAGGCCCTTGAATTTGACAGAGGTTCGTAGATTTTTAAGCTTGATAGGGTATTACATAATGTTTGTGGAGGGATTTTCCTCTATCTCTGCACCATTGACGAAACTGACACATAAGAGAGCTAAGTTTCAGTGGACTGAGGAATGTGAACAAAGTTTTCAAGAGTTAAAGAAAAGGCATACGATGGCACCTGTCTTAGGGTTATGTTATATATTGTGATGCCTCAAGAATTTGCCTAGGTTGTGTTCTTATGCAGCATGGTAAGGTTATTGCATATGCCTCCAGACATCTGCGGAAACATGAACAGAACTATCCTACACACGATCTTGAGTTAGCCACAATTGTCTTCGCCCTAAAGATTTAGCAGCATTATCTATATTGCGTTCATATTGATGTTTTCACAGACCACCAGAGCCTTCAGTATTTATTTAAACAGAGGGAGCTGAACCTACGACAAAGAAGATGGCTAGAATTAGTAAAGGACTATGATGTTGATAATTTTATACTATCCCGGCAAAGCTAATATTGTTGCTAATGCCCTTAGCCGGAAGTCTATGGGAAGTCTAAGCCGTGTTGAAGTTGATAAGGTCAAGATTACCAAATATATATGCTAGCTAGCTAGTTTTCAGGTGCGTTTGGTAGAGGCAGAGGTGGGCGCATTCTCGTTCAAAATACGGCAAAATCTTCTTTTGTTACTGAATTGAAAGAGTGGCAACACGAGGATCCTAAGCTTATAAAACTGAGGGAAGCTATTCCACAGCAGCGACAACCTTTATTTGAGCTAATTGGAGATGGAGTCCTTAGATACCAGGGCCACTTCTGTGTACCAACAGTCAGAGAGCTCCCTGCCAAGATTCTTTCGGAGGCCCATTATTCTAGATATGCAGTTCACCCCAGAGCGACAAAGATGTATCGGGACCTTCGACAGATCTATTGGTGGAATGGAATGAAAAATGATATCGCGGAGATGGTAGCCCAAGGTCCCAACTGCCAGCAAGTTAAAGCCAAACATTAGAGGCCTAACACAGTATATTGAACTTCTATTATGGAAATGGGACATGATAAATATGGACTTCATCATTGCTTTGCCTCGCACTCCATGGAGGTATGATTCTATTTGGCTAATTATTGATATGCTTACAAAATCTGCTCATTTCTTGCCAGTCAGGACAACATATTCAGCCGAGGGTTAAGCCAAGCTTTACATTCGAGAGATTGTTCGCCTTCACGGAGTGCTATTATCTATTATCTCTGATCGAGGGGCTCAATTTACAACACATTTTTGGAAATATTTTTAGAAGGGCCTTGGCACGCAGGTAAATCTTAGCATCGTTTTTCATCCACAAACTGACGGACAAGAAGAGCGTACTATTTAGACAGTTGAGGATATGTTACGTGCATGCGTGCTAGATTTTAAAGGAAGTTTTGATGATCATCTATCTCTTATTGAGTTCGCTTATAATAATAACTTCCAAGCTAGTATTCAGATGGCTTTTTACGAAGAACTATATGGGCGGAAGTGTAGGTCGCCGATCGGTTGGTTCGAAGTCGGGGAAATAGAGTTGCTAGGTCCTAATTTAGTCCAGCAAGCAATGAAAAAGGTAAAACTTATTAGAGACTGGTTGCGTACAGCACAAAATCAGGAGAAGTCTTATGCAGAAGTTCGACGATGGGACATAGAGTTTGATGTAGAAGATTGGATTTTACTGAAAGTATCACCTATGAAGGGCGTCATGCGATTTGGAAAGAAGAAGAAGCTCATCCCTAGGTATGTTGGACCATATGAGATTATTTAGAGGATTGGTAGGGTGGCGTACGAGCTTGATTTTCCTTAAGAATTGGAAGCAGTCCATCTTGTGTTTCATGTATCTATGTTGTGGAAGTGCATCGGAGATCCTTCGCGTATTATGCCCATTGAGGATATTCACATTGCTGAAGACTTATCTTATGCAGAGGTTCCAGTAGCTATTTTAGATCAGCAGGTAAGAAAGCTTCAAACTAAAGAAGTGGCTTCCGTGAATGTGTTATGGAGAAATAACAACATCGAGGAAATGACCTCGGAAGCTGAGGAGGAAATGAAGAAGAAGTACCCCCACCTATATATGGGATAAGACTAAGAGTGTCTAATATGCTAAGAATAATGTGTTATGAGGTATTATAACATCACACTGGTCACTTGTTAAGTTTTGTAGTCAAGCAAGTTGAGAAATAAAGGTAGGCAAAAGTTATCGTAAATTTCTCTAATAAAGTTTCTAAACTTTGGGTCAAATGCATCAGATCATCTCTACAAAAATTTAAAGAGTTATGATACTCCCAACCTATCGAATCGAAGGTCTATGAGTCTAGTTTGCAACCAAATAAAACCTTGCATCAAACAGACATTGAAGTAAAGAGTTATGACTGTTTTACCGCGAACTGTCCGGGCTGAAACTGGGCCGCCAACCGGGTCGGGTCAAACGAGTGGTATAAGTTGGTAAACTCGACTTTGAAGACCTCAAAGCATTTCATTTCAGTCTCAAAATAGTGAAAAACTAAAGATACGGTTCCATGGTGTTTTTGACTGATTAAGGTGCATTTTTAGGGATTTTTATCGTTAAAATTTGCCCCCGTGCCTAGAAACGCAATCTCTACGCTTTGCAATCGTTTCCCACATCTATTAGTTGTGTTTGGAGCTACATTTGTAAGATAGGAATTTGTTATTCTTGATGGTTCTTCAGGATTTATACTTGGTTTGCCAAGGTAATCATCGTGGGACTCTTTTATTATCGTTTTTACAAAGTTCTACGGATGTTTCGTCAAGTTAGGGTCATATGGCAAAACTGCCGATTTAAACTCAATTATGAACTATTTATAGGTGCGTATAAGCTGCATATATATAGTGTATTCAAAGATTTGGACGTAAGGAACAACTTTCGTGAAGGAACTGCAGGCATTCAGACGTTCGTTGGAGAGGTATGTTTAGGCTAAGCTCCGTCCTTCATTTTAGCACGAATTCTGAGAAATTCCTAAGATGCCAAATGTGATATTTAGCTATTCTATTGCTAGAAAGACCTTTTGTGAAAGGCATTGGGATCGTAGGTGAAGTACTTTCATGATGCTATTAGGTTGATATTTCGCTCGTCCGGTTAAATAGGGTATTCGACATCTATATATGTCATTCTGTCGGCTTTCTTAACTATGTCTATATATATGGATTCTTATTCGTCTTTGGGTTGTGTGACTTAAAAATAAATGCATTTAGTATTTGCGATTAGTCCTTATTCCTTGTTCAAGTGTATTTTAAAATCTCTACAGTGACACGTTGATTTTCAAAAATCTCAAATATAAATTTTTATTTTTAAACTACTGAAACACTTGATTTTTGAAATACTTTCCTTTACTAATTATCAAGAAATCAGGTATATGGACTAAGTAAAGTACCTTAAGCTTTTTATGAACATCTTTATAGTTAAGTTATATTTCTAAAAGTCGAGTTAAGTTTTCAAGTTTATTCAAAAAATTATGAGGTTCCACTAGACAATTGTACGCGATACGAATGATTATGAGATTATGAGAATAAGAGTACCAATGAGCCAAGATTGGCTAAGTTCTTGTTATGTCATATTATGTGCATTCAAAGTTCATATCATACATGGCATATTATGCATGGACTTCAAGCTATAATCGGAGGTAAGGGGCATATTTGCCCGAAAGACTATATATATATTGAACAGATGACCATAGGTTCGCAATATGATACCGGTTAGCTACCGGGAGAGACCGCCATTGCAAGCATTTGGTTGGGTATGTCATGCATTTGCATCAATATATATGCATTCATGACATACAATTACACGAGCATACCATGCATATTTGATTACTATGAGGTGGATGTCGGCTATGGAGGCTATCAGAGTTTCAGTGTCAGGTGGTATCTCTATTACCTTTTTTTTCATCAGCTATGTATGATTCTACTTTTTACCTTACATACCAGTACATTTTTAATCGTACTAATGTCCTATTTCCTGGGGACACAACATTTTTGTTTCATGCGTGCAGGTCCAGGTAGGGACTCTGATCGACCCCTCTGTTAGGATTTTGGGGTTTAGCTATGAGTTGTTAAGCTCCACCTCTTCCTGGAGCTGTCATAGGATGGATACTTTTGTTGTACAATTTGGGTATAGTCGGGGCCTTATCCCGACAGTGCTTATGACACTCTAAGAAGCTATTGTGGACACAATATTCTTGGTTTCTTTTTACATCTTTCAGTCTCCAGCCCATAGGATTGGCATGTATATATATGTGTGCAGGCATGTATGTCTCAAATCGCGGCCTCGTCGGCCAGATAGTACTTTATTATTTTGGCTCTTCTACCTTTTTTTATATGGCTTATTGTTATTCAGTTCACGACCTTAGTGGTCCAGGCTTCGTATTGTAAATGTTATGCTCCCCGATCTGTTGGGCCCCCAATTTAGTTAGATAGTATGTTTAGTGGCTAACTCGATCTAATACAGTATCAAGTGCCAGTTGTGCCTCCCCAATTTTTGGCGTGACAGCGTAGGTGCGGCTTAGGATCGCACATGCGAAAATCGCAGAAGGCATTGGCCTTCATTTATTCGGTCTCTAGGACATATTTGCTCAATTTCACTTATTTCTTGGGCGATTTTGGAGATCTTGGAGGGCTCATTCCTCCTAGCATTGTGAGGTAAGTTATTTCTAATTAATGTGACCAAAATACTTGAGTTTTGGATAGATTAGCACATAAACATTAGTGAAAATCATGAGAATATAGTAAAACCTAGGGTTTTATTCAAAACAAGATTTAACCACGAATTTTGTTATGGAATGAAGTAGAGATCATATATTCTTGATCCTTAGGTTATAAAGAACAACTTTCTTCGGAAAATTTCAAAATCTGGGTACGTGGACCCGGGGTCGGATTTTAGGAAACTTATGTTTAAGGTTGGGTTTTTTCTTAAATAGTTAGAATGCGATAATGTGAGCTTGTATTGACTAGTTATTACCTGGTTTATCTAGTTTTGGATCGTTCTGCTCCAAATTGAGAGTTGAGCTCATTCTTGGTATTGGAAGTATGATTTGGAGGGAGGTGAGTCTCCTTTCTAACCTTGTAAGATGGAATTGTCCCCATAGGTGAAATAATTAAATATGTGCTTTTAACTGTGGGGGCTATGTATGCATGAGGTGATGAGAGTTCGTGCGTAGCTACTATTATATTTAAGTCCGGGTAGTCTAGGACCCAAAAGCATGCTATACTTTCTTTATTTATAATCTTATTGACAGTTTGAATTGCTTAAATCACATTGAATTAGTAAAGGAATTTCTAAAAAGATTAAACTTCATTTTCTTAAATTGTTAAAAGAGAATTGGTTTTCTTTGGAAAGTTGTTCCCTAATGACTTCTTGATTGACTGTCTATGTGTGTTTAAATTTTGTAACGGCCCGGACGCCTCGGTAGATTAAATAGATGCATCTATGGTTCGCGTCATTCGACCCTCTAGCAATGCAAAGTTTAAATATTGTTGGATCGGGCCACACAACCTCGGCATGATTTGTGCATGCTTATATTTCTTTCCTTGAATCCTACTGAAGTTGTTATTGCTTCTTCCCGACTTGAGAATATATGTATAAATGATGAAATAAGGAAATTTCACATAAAAGTCAGAATTGTTTACATGTTTCACTATATTGAATTACAACATTGTTTATATAAATCCTCGATTCATTACATTATGGCCAGGTCTCGAACAATACACCCAAGTCTTAACCCTAGAATAACATAGCCTCATGTCGGATCCCTAGTTGGAATGCTTGTTTGCATCACACGCATTTAACTTTGGTGACTCAATACAGGTGTTGGGTCCGTCTAGGACAGGTGTACCCAAAAATCAAAAGACTATTGATACGCTCAAATTACACTTTAATAATTTGTGTAAGGCGGTCGATGTCAAATATAATAACCCAACAAGGTTGGGGTCGAATCCCACAGGGAATAGGTATGAAAAGGTTACTTAACTTAGTGTGTAGCCCGACTGAGATTGTAATTCTACTCGGTTAATAGTAACATGTGTGTAGAGTGATGGTATCGAGAGTATGGAAGACAGTTGATTTGGAATGGTAACTATTTGAATTTTTGATATGATAATTAATGAGATTGATTAAACCAAGGTTGTATCCCCTTTTATGAAGTGTAATGCTATCGGTGTTAATATGATATATTTCTAATGGTCGGTTCTTGATATGCAATTGATGTCTACGCAACTACCCAATATTTCCCAATAGTTGAGTAGTATTTCCTCTTCTAAATTTTCCCAAATGTAAAAGAGTTGCAATTAATAACCATCAATGTATGCCAAATAAAACTCACTTATCCCTAAGCGGTTTTATTAAACAAGGTGTAAGGCCTTGAGTCTTTGCTATTTACTTCTACCAAGTTCTAACCCACTTTCCCAAGTAAAGCAAGAATTTAATGGCTTGTGTTAATGTTTGCAACCACCAACAATAAATGAAGAACAAGAAGTAAATAGATATCAACCAACCATTATACATATATTCAATGTCAAACACCCATTAACATAACACCCATTTAGGGTCCACAACCTTAGTATTTAGAGTTAGCTACACATACTAAAATACAAAAGACAAAGAGTATTTAATGTCATAAAATGCTTACAAAGGAGAGAATCTTCCACCCAAAAGCTTCCAAAAAGATAGAATATTTGTGTCTTGGAATGTAGTGTAAAAAGTAGACAAGGTGAGCCCACAAAAGTCTCTTAAAACTCTTTATAGGGAGACCAATTTCGGGACAGAAATGGACAATTTTACCCTTCCAGGTCACTTCTGCGACCGCAGATCTGTCGCAGAACAGGTCTGCGGTCCGCATTCTGAGCAGCTCCTCCGCAGATCCAAAACCCTAGTGGTCAGTTCTTCATCGCATTTCCATTCTGCGGTCCGCAGTTGAGTTATGCGACCGCAGATTTGCATCGCATCCTGACCCTGAGTTTTCTTCTTGTTCATTCTGCGGCACATCTGCGGTCCGCATGTTGATTCTGCGATCGCAGATTGCGCCGCATTCTTGACATGAATTTCAGCTCCAGACTCTGTAAAACTCTGCGATTTGAGATCAATTCTGCGGTCCGCATGTGTGATCTGCGACCGCAGAATGGTCCGCAGAGTTGCACTTGTGCACTATTTTGCTCTTTTCTTCTTTTTTTGCTCACATTTTCATATCCTTGGTCTTCCCTTCCTCTTGCGCTGTAAGAGTAACAAATCTACATAAGTATTAGTTATAATTGCATTAAAACAAGCTAGAACCTAAGCAATTAGTATTGAAATGTGCCGAAATTCTCCGGCACATCAACACCCCCAACTTAAACTCTTGCTTGTCCTCAAGCAAGCAAAACATACTTAGCCTATTCTAAACTCTATTTACAAATAACAATAGTGACTCAGGACGGTGTTCATTGCTAGTTCTTCAAGCATGTATTTACAATTGCTTCACCCTTCCTAGATTAAGAATATGTACAGAGAAAACTAATCAATCATGTGAACTTCGAGACTCAACATTGTGACTAGATGTTACCCTCAGCTGAGTGCACTCTCGTTTGACTCAAAAAGCTCAACTTCAGTTCAACTTCACAGTTCATATACCCTCACCAGAAAGAAAATCCCAGAATCACAATATTTACAAGGGAACATTTGCAAACACACTCACTCTCAGAACGAACTTCAAGTGTTACAACATTTCATACCATAGGCTTGCCCTTATTTTAATTCATCGCTTATTCAAAAATGATCGGTTGGAGGTCTCATAAGGACTTTTGGAGCTTGTAATGTAGGTTTAGGGACGAGTTGGATGGACATTTGGGTACAAGTGACTTCACCCTCCTTGAACACTACTCACACATTGTTTTTTCTTTTTCTTTTTTATTCTTTTGCACTTTGCTTCTTTTCAAACTCCCATAGCCTCATTTTCATCTAGTTCCCCATATAAGACCACCTCACACCTCTTCTAGACTCCATAATTTATACACATATTTTCTTTCTCTTTTTTTTTCTTTTTCTTTTTGGAGCTTGAATAGTTTAAACAAACGCTTTAGGCATGAGGTCCTAAACTCAACATACAACCTTGCCACTTTTCGATCTCACCCCTAACTTAGGATTTTAGCCTTATTCTCAATGTTCAAAGAGGGGCGGGTTCAAAAGAGGGAATTATTTTTCAAACGGGGAAAGGTTTGTAATGAGTTGGCCAAAGAAAGGTTTAAAGGCTCAAATTGGGCACTAGTGATATTATTTGAACAAAGGTAGGCTTGAAAGGCTAAAGAAAGTTTTACAAATCAAAGCAAAGAATGCCCAAGATCATTCCTCCAACCAAACATAGTGTCATTAGCATTGAAAAACTAACCGGGCAAGTTCTGGATGACAGAAGTAAACACAATAATTATATACAAACAGAGAACTCACACACACATTGTATATGAACTGCTTCATTCACCTTATTTGACACTTTCGAGCAACCATTCCGCAACTCAAAGCTTTCATCACAATCACGAGTATAATTATGGGTTGCCATAGAGTCACAGAGCGAGCCTCAGATTCACAGAATTGATCATAGAGACAAATTCCCTTAAGACAGTCGTCAATCTATCTATCATTGGGAAAAGTCGACAAGAATGACTATAGGAGGGTATGCGCTATGTACTCGTGATTGTGATGACTATACATGCTCGATACTAGGCAACTACACCAAACTGGTCACACTGATTTACACCTAAGATCCTAATTCTACTATTACTCCCTTGTAAAAGAACCAGAAAAAGAAAAACCAAGGGGAATTTATTCACAAACTGCTATTAACAAACACAAACACAACAACAGAAATTTAAAACAATCATCATGATATCACTCATATACCAACGTTATATTAATGTTCACAGATGCATGATACGCATAAGTACATGAGTTTCTATCTATATACACAACAAAAATCATACCATGCTACCTGCCCACCCCCAACTAAAAATGATGCATTGTCCCCAATGCGTAAAAGTAATGAGTAGAGTTTGAGGGGAAGCTCCCTGAGGCACACTAAGTCCTATGGGAGTCGGCCGCTGGCTGAGTGCCGGAAGGATCACCCTCTGATATGGCTGTTGCTGGTGGCCGCTCTGTGGTGGGGGAAGGAACTGGCTGTGCAGCTGGAACTGGTGCTAGAGGGACACTATCCTCGGCTGGCACATGCGAGCTACTGGATGCACCCGCTGTAGATGGGAATGATGTAGGGCCTCCTCTATCGACCAAAGATCTTTCCAGGGCAATCTTCATCTGTGCCCTTTCTACCTCATCAGCAGAAGCATCCGCAATCTCATCAGCAATC